>LGSN01000379.1:0-35260 GCA_001314375.1 Phytophthora podocarpi | reverse complement strand
ACCATTCGCCTCAGGAAGAACCAAGAAGACAGAAACCTCACATAGTAATGTGGTTGGAATTTTTTTAGAGATCTATTAACTCGAGTTAAGTAGACACCATTACTACTACTAAAAATAATCGCTGGTTATAGCGTGATGACGTGAGATAAGGAGAAGATTTGAGTTGGTTACAGACACCATTTCAAGATCAAATCAAAATCAGAAAACTCGTATAAATTTATATATCAGAACATGTGTAACCTTTCAGAACTAGTACGTGCCGCATTATGCACCGACTGTCATGCAATCCAGTAGCGTGGAAGGACAACGTGTGAGCAGCCTCGCTGTTGCAGAGATCTGGGGTGACTTTGGCATGTATGCTGTAGCTTGCTACACGGACGAAATATTCGGCAAGGCTCCGATATTCCGCATACGCAGATAGAGAAAAGGTCAGTAATACATAGGGAAATACCGAGCCAAACAATAATTCCTAATACCGCAATATCAATGTATTGTGAGTTACAAAGATCATGGCACCAGCGTGGATGCGTCCCATAGATCGCGGTTGGATTTTAAAAATATGAGCCTATCGAAGTTCGCAGTGTGCATCGGAGCACAGTACGACTCGATACATACACAAACAATGAAAACAGGAACCTACACCTGCTATTCATGGGTGGAATCGCGCTGAGTAGCGGCACATATTGAAGCTCTTAGCTTGCCGAAGTACCTCGGCCGCGAAGTCCGCCGCTGGTGTCCCTGCTTGCGTCTCAGACGGCACGAAATGGATCCACCGTCTTCAGCTTATCATTGGCAAGGGCCCCGCTACAAATCTCTATATGTTTGGCTGCACTGAACTGGACGGGGGCTCGATATGGTACTTCCTTTTCAGGGAACTATCAATCCGTCTGAGAGGTCCTGCCATAAGCTATAAAAAATCGACTGGATTGTCCAGATCGACAAAACTTCTGAGAGGCATCAGATATTTGCACTAAATTGGCCATCGACCTTAGCGATATTATTTTTTCGCAGCCCTGGTCTATCTCAACTACGACACAATTGACTTTGTCGGTGAAGTCGATGGTGAAGCTGTCGAAGCCTAAAGTACTGAAATCTACGCGTTGGAGGTGTCACGAAGAAACCCGTTGTGCAGAGCAGTTCGTCTTGGTCGAAGCGGTTGTATTGAGTTTCGACGCCAAGGCGGAGCTCAAGTTGCTGCACGTTGACGACACTGGTTTAGAAACTGACAGTGAAAAAGGGCGAGGGGATAGTTGTAGTGGGCATCTCCGATTGGCCCCCAAAAAATGCACCCCCTGTACTTTGGGGCCGGCGCCCTAAAGCTACAGGGGAGGGGGGGGGGCTTTTTCAAATTGGGGTGCACGGCGCCAAAACTCGGGCTATTAATAAATCGGGCAAATTTGCCTAAAATCGGGAATTTTTCTCCGGAAATGGCCGCGTACATTTACCATTAAGCCATGGATACTGGCGCTCACTCGAACCAAGCCCATCATAATACCACACAATATTCACTCATAATTGATGCAGCAGAACTATGCAGTGCAGTGTCCTGGTTGTGGAGTGATGGTGCAGAAATCAACGTGGAGCAATCACTTGAACTGCTTGAACGGCCACCAGTTTTGCTTCTTGTGTGCCAGGAAGTGGATGACTTGTGGTTCAGTTGATAGGTCGCCTTCATGTGCAACAGTTGTCTGTGTAGTTTCAACTGGATTAGGTTGAGCAGATTAACTCTTTCGCGATACGAGAACGCATTTTTCGCCTGTTAAGCATGTTTGCAAAACAGTGAAAAACGCTGGCTCAAAGGGCACATTTCGCGCCCTTTCAGCTTTTCTTCTACCGTGTTTTATTACTACCAATTATAAGATACGATTTGATAGGGTTGTGTGAAAATTTGCATTTTTTTATTTCTGACGAAGCGTAATCTAGCAAGACACGTCACCATCGTCACCGTACTGGTGATCATAAGCGGGCCCAACATCGCGTCGTTAAACCCTAAAATCCTTCGCCACTCATTTCACCATACAAAAGCTAAGATATATGCAAGCCTTCCTCCCCATACAAATACTAAGCGATATGCGTACAACGTTCCACAACAGGGAGGACAAGGCGCTGGTGCAGTTTGCCTATCACTTCGAACGTGATGGTCTGCGTATTACCTGGGCCTACGTGGCGTGTCGGACGAGAACAAAGCGCACTCCGAACGAGCTCCGGTTACGTTTAGCTAGCCTCAAGCGCACGCACCGGAAGATATTTAGGGGCTTCCCGCAGTGCTTCTTCAGTGGCTACCCGCCATGAACGCTGTTCGGTGATTTCTTTTGCTTTTGAAGTGAGGTACATTACAGTTATTTAGTTTCCTAACGACCTAGAGAATGCCCTACCACTCGATAGTTACAGATCATCAGGTGGGTTACTGGCTGTCGTAGAGACGCCAGCAGATGCGCCCGTGTTACACGGCGCCGCTGTGAGCGGAGGTCCGGCCTTCGTCCTTCCTATCCGGGTGCATGTCAACCCAGTGAGTTATGTCTCCTTGAAGGAGCTCTGTCACCGTTGACCAGCGAGTCGGTAGCCGCGGTAAGTCGCCGCGAAAAACTTGCTTTCTGGTCTTGGCGTCCATCGCGATNACTACGTGGAGCCCGTGTAGTTGGTGGCGTACCACATATCGAAGCCTGACCAGTAGTCCTTGGCATTCGGCAATGTTGTTGGTCGTGCGTAGGGCATATGAAATGCTAGCCCTCCATAGAATTTCAGGAAACGCACCGCCGCCGCCGACCTTCGCGATGAGGGATCCGGAGCCGCCTGGGCCTGGGTTTCCTCGAGAGCCACCATCAAAGAACAAGATGCAGTGAGCAGGCGTACCTCCTCCTCGGTTGCTTGTGGTGCTTTCCTCAACGTTAAGCGGCCACTGCGTACATGCGTCGACGTGACGAAGTCTCCCACCATTTTCCCCGGAGCAGTCAGTCTGCTGGGTAGCTGGCTTCGGCCGAGGCTGGATGGGGCTGTTCATTGGAACAGGTGTCTAGTTTCCGTGAAAGGCAGCCATTTGAGACACGGCGTGCCGAACTTGGTCCGCAAGAACTGTCACTGTCCTGCGGTTTCTCCACCGAGCAAGCCCATCAGGTTCAGCGAGCATTCGTTATGGGTCCACCGCAGAGGTGTCTGGAGTGCCTCATGCACTACGGCGTATAACTCATGGACCACGCGTTCGTGTCCCTCCGGTGGTTGCGCTGCCCCCGCAGAGTGGATCATGTACACCCCCGTGCTCCACATGGTCCTACCGGCGTGAAGACCGCTCGTCAGGCTGCCTCTCGTGTGAGGTGTGACGTATAGTACTGGGGCTGTGCCACTCTTCGGACCGTGGTGTAGTATGTCTCCGACAAGATGTTCAATCACCGACCCGGACTCTGCCCATTCCGTCACCGTTGTGGCTGCCATGGCCAGCAACTCTGCTTTCAAGTCTGGGAACGCCATGCCGCCTTCGCTGCGCGGTAGCTTAGTGATGTCTTCGGCGAGCCAAGGGGTTGGCGATGATGGCTGCTCATCAAATCGGCCAGCCCAGACATAGTTTTTAATACACTTAGCGAGCACCTTGGTTATGGCCGTCGTAGGCCAGGAGTGCCGCCCGATGAATAGCGATTTCGGTATAATCACCGCCGCTGCGAACCTTGCACGTTGGTCGACCGTCAATGTTTTCTGGCTGGCCAGCCGGATGCGTGTCTTCAGTTGAGCACTCGCTAAATCCCATGTTTTCGTCACAGACGGCTTGCTGCCTGCCTGCATCCCCAGGTATCTGGAGTGGCGAGTAGTAAGACGGGGGCCACCCACTCCGTGCCGGGTTGTAGGCCTTCTGGATGAAGTGCAATGGCTACTGTCTTGCCACGATTGAGCTGCAGTCCGGACGCCTTTCCGAAGTCAGCAACAACGTGAATGACCGCATCGATTTCTTCGGGGCCGCGTAGGTAGATAGCTGGGTCATCAGCATATCCGGCAACATGGAGAGCCATCGTGGTCTGCTCGTTCTCCAGCGGCATGCCTCGATGCACTCGACCTCTTTCCAGGTGCTGGTAGAGCGGCTCTAAAGCGAGTATGAACAAGAGTGGAGCGAGGGGACACCCCTGTCGAATACCCCGAGTAACCTTCAACCGGTGGGATCGTGTGCCGTTGGCCACGAAGCGGACCGAAGTTCCGGTGTGGAGCTTCTCAATCACCTGGACAAAGTGGTCCGGATAGTCGTGGCGACGCAGGATTGCATACAAGAACTTGAAGTCAAGCGAATCATACGCCTTGGCAAAGTCCAGTAATAGTGCCAACCCGTGCCTCGCGTCTTCTCTGCCCCTTACCACTTCTTGAGCAGCAGCGTGATAGTCTCGAGTGGCGTGGATTTGGCGGCCTGGTACAAAACCTTTCTGGAACTTGCTGATCCGTCGTGATCATGCGCGTTAGGATTTTGTAATCCGTATTAAGTAGAGCCAGCGGTCGATAGTTGAGGGGTTTACTCGCGTCGCCGCTCTTCTTAAGGCTGAATATATCGGCTTCCTAGAAAGAGGCCGGAAACACCTGGGCTTTGTACCATACTCGATAGAGTTTGGTCAGTATTGGTACAAGCAGTCCTGCATATTCTCGGTACCAGTCATTCCCCAACCTGTCCGGTCCACATGCTTTGTCAGGTTTGCACGCCGTGAGCGCGGCTTCCACTGCCTCTTCCGATATGAACTCCTCCGAGGCGAACATGCCACTCACCTTGGTCCATCCATTGAGCGATCTCGTTCATCCTGTCGTCCGAGGCTTCTGCTCCTTGCATAATTGGGCGCCACGCCCTAGCCATGGAGCCAGCCTTGTCTTGGGGCGTCGTAGCCGCTGTACCTAGCTCCTGCCACAGCGTCGGAATGACGTTGTCGCCGAGCTTGTTGGAAATTCGCCGGAAAAATTGTTTGGTGGTTTTGCCGTCTCGCCACGCGTGGGGTTGGAAAGACGCTGCGTTTTGGATCTGACCCAGTCACTTTTGTCTCGGCAATGCGTTGGGTAAGTCAGGCTACCCGTGCCAGGATCGACGGGTCGAGTTGAACTGGGGTCCGTCCTACATCCTAAATCTGTCTGGCCTGCTCCATAGCACGATCCAGCCGTCGGTACATTCGCTTGATTTGCTTCCGGTACGTATTGGCTTTGCTGCGTTCGGCGTCACGATTCGCCTTGAGCAGCCCCACGACAATCTTCGCTTTCGTGGTGTACCAAAGGCCAGCCGCTTGTTGAGCTGTTAGTTCCTCGTTTTTGACTTGCGTGGCCAGCCCAGTAAGGGCCTCCTGAACGACCTGTTGGGCTCGTTCCCGTGCATACTCGGGAACCGGAAAGACACGTGGCCCCTTGAGGATCCGGACTGGATTAGACGGGGATCTCAAGTGGAGCAGCAGTCCACGATGGTCCGACTGGACCCCGTAAATGTACACTTGAGTGCCCGCCATCCATGTTCGTGCCTTGTCGTTGGCATACCACCTGTCCAGTCTGCTGGTCGTCAGGCCGCGCTCCGAGATTGCGTACGTGTGCGTATGTTGCGTGGTGTAGAACCTCTCCATGCCGTCGCTGTCTTCTGGGGCCGGCAGGTCATTGGCAAGGCTGTCGTGCAAGCCCCATTGATCAACGAGTCTCCGTAAAGCCTCTGAGAAGTGGTTATTCGCAGTGGGCGCGTAAGACCGGTCTTGGGCTCCGTGTTGCGTGCAGTCGAAGTCGCCACCCACGTATAGGTGTACGATTGTCGATAAATCCTCGTAGTATCGTTCTCGCTGCGTAGCCTCAGTCGGCGCGTACACGTTGAACAAATACACCGTGTCCCCTTCCAACTTGGCCTCGACCGCCATGAAGTGAGGGGACCACAACTGTTGTAGTACTGGCCGGACCTCCTGAATGCTAGCATGTGGGTGCACTAGTATGCCGACCCCTGTCGAGTTGCTGGTGCCTACCGACCAAAACGACAGGTGCGGACAGTCCTCGCCGACTCGATAGCCCCATTGGCTTGCAGTAGCTTGCACCATGAGATGGCTGTCCTCCTCCGCCACGTGGGTTTCCTGGTGAAAGACGACATCTAACTGGCCGTGGTCAAGCCAGACGTCCCTGTCAGCCTCCGTTCGCCCGAAGCCACGCACATTTTGACTCAGCAGGCTAATCGTAACGTCGTCCCGGTGCAGTAGCGGCAGTCGGGGGTGACTGTCACTCGGGGTGGACGTCTGCGTCAGCAGCGTCCGTTGGTGGCGGATCTGATCTCGACGATTCGTGAAAAGTCGCGCCTGAGCAGTCGTTCTCTGTCCAAAGGATCTTGAACCGGGAAGAAATCCTCCAGCGTGGTCTGCCGTGGACCACGTGGAGGTTGTGCGGTGTGGCCGCTCTTATTTGCCACTCACGGCGACGTCCTCCCCTTGAGCAGCCTGTGCTGCGTTCAGGGTGGCCGTCGACCGTGCTGGGCTAAGGGGGAGCAGTACCGCCTTGCTCCAGTCGCGGTTGTCTGCGATATCCGTGCAGAGTTGTCGTAACTGTTGGTACTCAGCATACCAAATTGCCATAGCACTCGTTGGGGCTCGGCCCATCGCAGTGTCCTTCCAGTTCGCTACCGCATATGGAAGGGCATGTAGGATGAACCAATGTTCCAGCGGAACTGTAAGCGGGCGCAAACGCAGCAAGGACGCGTCGACCACGGTAGCGAGATCGTCCCATTGTTTGCGGTCTCGAGCAAGGTCGAGGGCCTCCTGGTCCGTCGCACTCCTGCAGCGCTCCACCCATTCTCTACAGAAGGATCGAGCACGGTCGTCACTGTCTTCGTCTGCCCAAAAGCGCTCTAAAGTCTGAAGTTGGTGGTGGTACGTTTCTCGTTCCCTCCATCTTGCTAGCTGGGCGTGAGAGCAGCATTGAGCTGCCCGCTCTGGGAATGGCAAATATGCCAGTACGTGGCGCATCGCCATCGGCGAGTCACACAGCCAGTCTAACATAGCAAGCCACTGTCGTCGTCCAGCTTCAACCGATGTAGTACCGAAGGAAGGGCCATTATTCTGCTGCCAGCGGCTGAAGCACCCGTCATTTGCGCGGTGGAGTCTGCTGGCAAGTCTGCCGTCGATTGCATCCATTTGAGCCGGCTCCACCATGGGCAGAATCCGCTCGTAAGTGCTGTGATGGATCCTGGCTGTATTGGTCGGTTCGGCTCGCCGCACGGAGGCAGGAGAGGACGGTTCGGGCGCTACGCTCCCTTGGGATCCGCTGGGATAGAAATCCACTCCCACCTCTTCTAGGAGAGCTTGTTCCTCGAGAGCCGCCACCTCTGCGAGGGATGCAGGATCGTAGCCGTCCGATTTGAGTATCGGCAGGCCGAGCTTGGTGTGCACCGCATCTATCCGTTCGCGCATGACTGGCCCCCGCTGGGCATGCCATTCAAAGAATGTGGGGCCACACTGCACCCCGTAAAGATGGCCCTCCGTGTGATTGAGCAGGAGCATCAACGGAATGACCTGGTGGTTGAAGCATTCCTCCAGTATGTCCCGCGCTTTGGCGTCCGATAAAGCTTCCACGACACCGGACTCGTGACGATCGCCATTAGGCATTTCGAACGTCTTGTACGTGTACTGGCGGTGTCGTCCGCGGCCACGTCCCATACGTAAACCGGTTCCCTGATGTAAACCGCCATAGCCCTCAGAACCTGAGGCCCTTCCCAGAACGCCTTCGGTAGTGTCATTGCCACTGACACCTCCCGTGCTTTAGCGTAATGTGCGTAGAGTGCAGCAGCTGCAGCCTCCACCGACACAGGTGGAGCCTCGCCGGGATACAACCGGTGTAATTCCGCCTTGGGATTGATTAATTTTAGCTTGACGTCGTAGCGAAGGTTAGCCAGGACGATGTCGAGTATGCGTCGTTCCACCGTGTTGATGGCGGCGGTGGTACTCGACGAGAACTGTAACACCTGCACTTGGGTGTTCTCCGTGGACGCGTGGAAAGCTGAAAATAGGCATTGCCCATTGGCCGGCACATTGACCGGGATGCCGTGCAGGCTGCCTATCCACTCCTGTACCCGGAGTGGCTTCATGTTCGGGGGGGGGGGGACCACTTGCCCAATCTCGAACCCGTTACTTTCAGTGCCGCTCTCCGTTCCTGGTGCTGACTCTGCCACGATGTCATCCGTTTTCATTGGCGTAGGGGACACCGGAGACGCGTCATGCCAGAACGGCTCCTGCGAAGGCTGCGTTTCCGACGAGGAAGCATGTATGTCGTCCATTCCGGCAGGATCATCAAAGGGAGAGGACAGCTCCGCGAAGTCCCCGCCACGTTGTACGGGCTATTCTGGTATATACGCAGTCCCCACTTCGTCCATGTCGACGTCCGCAGCGCCGTTGTGGGAGTCGGATCTCGGTGGCGGGCGTTCCTCCGTCTTCAATTCTTGCGCCCCTGGCTCTTCCTGGTGGCCCCGGGCAGAATGTGCCAGTCGGAGGCTCGGTCGTAGTGCCCGCCGACTCCCTGTTTTCCTTATCCTCATTGTCCGTGTCGAATTGGCTGCCAGCTCCTCGAAGACCGCCAGAGTCTGGCGATATCATTGAGCTGCCGTAGTCGCACCTGTTCCAGTAGCGCGGGATCCACGTGTGTTGCGTGGTTGCCGGCCTGCATTCGGCTCGCGACGTGCAGGTTGTTGCCCTCTGACCGCCGTTCCAATGGTGGCCCTGCTGCTGTTGCTGTCAGAGCCGGAACTTGGGCTCGGCTACCCCTGGCTGCCGGCGACCTTCCCTCCGCTGGCGGAGGTGGGGCGTGCTGCTGCGGTTGGCGATCTCTGAGCTCCGCTTCTGCGTCTGCGGACCACAGTCATCCCATTTACGTCCGTCTCCGAAGCAGTGCCAGCCGCTGGTGGCAGTGTTGCGGGGGAAGGGACTATGGAGCGGAGGATTGAGCTGGTGGCCCCCTGCTCGTGACCGTCCGCCTGCTGTGGAGCAGTCATGTCCAATGCGCTGAGGCAAGCGTCCAGTGAGGCCAGGTCCCGATAATCCGGCAGTTGCGAGATCGGTGCAGTGGCGTAAAGTCCAACATAGTCCCTGTTGCGCTGGGCCCGCACCGTCTCCAGTCGTTCTGGCTGGACTTTGCAGCGCGCTTGTAAATGCGCAGGATTCAGGCAGCGTAGGCACGGTGGATTTTGCTGGCGTTATAAGTGATGAAGGAGGATCGTCTTGCCATCGATCGCAAGCGACGTTTACTCCCTGTAGTGGTGCTGGGCAGGTCCGAGAGGAGAAAATGATCACCCAGTAGTCATTGTCAACTACACTGAGTCCAGCTAGCCCAGGGTGCCTCACGTCCAGAATAGGCATCTGAGCGATGTCGCTGAACATCTGCATGAGGAGCAGAGCGTTGAGCCCTTCCGTGCCCAGCACTGGAAGCACGTAATTGCGCGCTAAGAGAGGTGGTGAGCACACTCCTGGTGTCTGGTCCCCAATCGAGTTCAGTTGAAGTGTGCTTCCCCGAAGTTTGACGGTAGTTCCATCCCAGACGGCAGCCTCCCTCTGGGACATGAATACAACCGAAAGCGTATGGTCTCCGTCAAACGAGATGCGCTGAGCCGCCTTGATGAAACGGCGCATGCGGAGTCTTCCTGCCTCGTCGCTCGCATTGCCAATGGCCAGCTCCCTCAGGATCGATAGCCGAGGTATATTTTGGCCCAACCGGACGTTGGCAGGAACGTCTGCAATCAAAGTGGCCTCAATATGGCCTTGGTGGAATGCCAACAAATGCAGCTCGCTTGAGCCCGGTGGTCGTACATGACAGGAAAGTGGGTGGCGCAGGTAATTCCAAGCGCCAGCCTACATACTCGTCCATCGTTTTCGCCTCGTCCGCTGTCATCGGGCGCAATGCGGAGTCAGCGTGCAGCGCATACGCCGCAGTGGAGAGTTGATACAGGCGGCGTAGTTCCGGCCTCCAGGCGGCTGAGGTGTCGTCTTCAGTTGCAAGCGTCTCCCATAGCTGAGCTGCGCCACCAGCGGTCCATGCTCGGTTGTCCGTCAGAACTGAGGCCGATCCTGGCGATGGCCCTCGGCTTGAAGGCCTCTCCTCCTCTTGAGATGGCAGGTTGCTCGGGGGCGTCACCCTCTGCTGTCCTCCAGCGGTCCTGGTGGTTGGCTCTCCACCTGAGGGATCAGGAGGCCACGGGGGGGGGGGCATCCGCATCGTTCATTGTAGCGTTGTTGTCATGTTCGCGGTCCAAGCTCGGCAAATCCTTCTGCTCTCTCCCTGGGGAATTGCGGAGTGATCGGTGATTTTACCGATGACGGACGTGCCCGCGACGGACAAGGTGGGCGTGGACGCGGGCCTGAAGGGCGAGATGGGTGCGGACGTGGAGGACGCGGAGGGCAAGGTGGTGCTGCCGCTTGTAGCGGTAGCGCCGCTAGTGCCGTGACTACCAGGGCAGCACGTTTCGCAGGAGGGGCTTGTGGGCAACGTCGAATGCGCAGACTAACGTTTATTGCTGTTGCGTTTTGTTGTGGCTGTGTTATTGCAGGTGGGCATGCTATCTACGAGCCCTCCCCCGGCAACTACGGGGACCACGAACCATATTTTCAATACCTCGTGTTTTACCACTGTGGTACGTAGTACCGTTTAGTTTTGTCCAATGAGTGGTGCGCGCAGCACAGAAGAAGTACAAGCTTCAATATTGGTCAATCAAAACGCAACCTGAAAGGACGCATTTTTCGGCCTTTTACCGCTTTGGTTACCAGCAGAAAATGCATCTTGTGTGATTTGCTATTGTGTGTTCTTCGAGGAATTAATCACTACAAGTAGATTGGTAGCCGTTTGTAAAAACGTAAGTAGATTCATGCATCTACTTATAAGTAGATTTATCAGAACCTGGAGTCGATTGTCATAATTTGTAGAAAAGTAATATTGTATGATTTTACTTTTCTATAATTGTATAATCGTACGATTTCTAAATTTTAATTGTATCGACTATGAGTACTCACTGTAGACACGTACTTCATACATATTGCAATACATATAGCATCTGAGTACACTTAGTGACGTATCCCAAATTATCAAAACTCTATCGTACGCTTTAAATCGGATGCAAACTAACTTGTCGTAAGTTTCAGTGGAAGCATGCTAGAAGGATTGCCTAAGTTTCAAAACCGCTGCGGTGTGTCCCAGTACCTCTATCGAACGCGAGATCATTCCGCATTTTGCTGCTATCTATCACAAGCTCCAGTCTCCTTCTCCACCTACCAGCACTCTTCACCGCAATCGCGTCTATGTATTCACCCGGTTCAATAACCTCCAATCTTGAGAGCGCGGACAATCCAGAGCTGAGAGAGATGAGTCTACTCCGACCTGACTTTAATGTCAGTCTAGCCCTTACCACGCCAAGCATCTACGGCCAAGTATTCGACCACGGAAACAACGTTGCGGCTGTGATATTCGAGTCGAAGACAGCTCTGCTCCAACATTGTCGTGAATTTGCTCGAGCTCAAGGGTTTTCGATTCCGGTAGAGAACAATAGTTGGCGCTCTAAGCGTCGAGAAGTACTCGTGTAAGTTGGTGAAAGGTCAGTAGCAACTGGTTCCTGGTAGCAATGCCAAGTGTCCGTTCTTCATAACGGTGTACGGGGTTCGTGACAACTGGAAGATTACGAAGATGTGCCTGGCGCATGATTACTTCCGACACGGCGGATTCCAAGGTGACACATTTGTGGAGGGTGGTCTTGCTGGAGATACATCACGTCAACGACTTCGTGATGTGCCACAGGGTCATGAGAGAAGTTGTGGAGCGCGAAATGCTTCCGTCTTACAGCGGAACGTGGGCATCTGAAACTGGGAGGGTCATCATTGACTTTCTAATGACGATAGGAATGTTGACAAACTGAATGACTGCGTCGAAGCTCAAACGGAATCTTCTAGAGTCGTTGCGCGACGATATAGTTGAGAGCTATCAAAAACTTGAAGGATACCTGGACATGGTAACCGAGGCAAACCCCAAGTCCAGCTACGGTTTCAACAAACGTGAAGATGGCGTTACCAAGAGAGCCTGTGTCTATCCACGAGCTTATCTTCAGGCCATGCAGCATTGCAAGCACGTCATCGGTTTGGACGGAACACACTTAAAAAGCGACATGAACAAACGCGGTGTGTTCTTACTCGCGACAACCAAAGATTTGGAGGGGTACATATTGGTGTTTGGCTTAGCCCTTGCGGAACAAGAAGATTACTCTAATTGGAGCTGGCTCTTGCGGCACATGAAAAAGGCGATGATGGATGTATCTACCAAGCAGTGTTCGTGCCAGATAGACAAAAGGGCCTTCTAGTCTCTGTTACGGAGCTGTTTCCGGAGTGTGGTCACCGACTCTGTGCCCGACATAACATCACAAACGTCGAAAGGAAGGGGTCATCATTAACTCCGTCGGATCAAGCCTTACTGTTCCAGATGTCTCGTGAGTACGACTTCAAGTTCTACAGCTCGAAGCTATCCGACACCAGGCCGATTGCCGTGGAATATCTCAACGGAATCGACAAATGTCATTGAGTGACGTACGCGTTCAGTTAAGCATACGACCAGCCCTCGTACGACGAAGTTACATCTAATTTATCCGAGGCGGCAAACCACTGGCTGGGAAATTTGTGGCGATCATCTTACCCATTTCAAGCCTTCGAACAGTATTTTGTTTTTGCTGAACGTCGCCGGGAATCCTCACGCATGCTGACTGTTTCACCTGAGGTCTTACAGCGCGACAGGGAAGACGAGTCACACGTGTGTTTCAGTGGCACCCCACCCAACCAGGAGACTCACTCGAATGCTCTACTCCCGGACTACAAAAATAACTGGATTGTATGATGGTCCTAACTAACACGTTGCACATCTTGCTTTGCCTCGACTGCCAGAACATGGTACGCTTTACGGATATTAGTTGCAGACCTGACCACGCTCACGTATGGCGCACAGTAAACTTGGTGGAAATGGAGTGCATCTGCCGACGCTGGCAAGACGAGAAGTTCTCTTGCGTACACGCTGTGAAGACTGCAACCCATGACGGGTTACACGTAAGTGAGCTTTTTGCATGGAATGAGCACTGCATTTCGGCCTCTTCCAAGACGTAATACTATCAATTCGTCCCTACGGTACACCTGGCTACTATTTCTCAAGACGGCCAGTTGATCATTCAAGAAATCATAGTGAGTGAAGAAGACCAAGGGAAAAGAGGCAAAAAGCCTGGTCCTAAGCCGAAACACAAGCGCAGAGCTGCTTGAGCCGGATCTTCAGTTTCTGCCACAATAGCAATTACACAGTAGGTGCACGCAAAATGTTGCAGACAGCAATTAGCTAGACATCATACATTGGTAGGTCTGATATTAAATGGCTTGCATGATCGTACGACTTACGAAAAATTAGAACGCAGAATTGTATAAGTTGTACGATCGTACAATGTTGCCTAAACTAAATATTAAGATTTTATTTCTTAGAAATTACAAAGTTGCAAGTTTGTATGACCTTGCGCAGATTAAATATGTTAATCTGTAATGAATGTCTTTTTTTTAGAATACAAGTCCCCACCTTGAAGCATACTGAAACTAAACTTTTTACCAGTAATAAAATAAACACAAACGTAAATGATATGTAAAATCAAAATAATGGTAACAACAATTTAATCAATCCAAATTCATAGCAATGCCTGTTTTTCTAGCAAAAGCACTTTGAATATGTAGAAATCTACCATGAAATGGCAACGCAGCAAATTGGGTAGCTCGGGTCTTCATCGTCTTACAGCCTGCAGGCAACGTACTCCGACATGCACTCAGCACACATCGCGTGGCGGCAGGAGCGCGGAATGACCTGGAGCAACCGGTAAGTACTGGCACACAGCACATATATCCTCCACGTTTTCGTCGTCGTCATCGGCCGAGACCTCAATAACATCGACATGCCTTGTTGCTGCAGATTGTAGACGACTCGCGTCCGCCACTTGTGCACTTCGTGGGTTGCCACGAGACGCAAGCGGTAGTCGACTAGCACCCACTTGAGCCGGCGATACACGGGCTGGACTAGCCGAGTGGATTGCCTCAACCGGTGGAGGTGGGTCAGACCTAACGATGCTGCCAGTCGCGGTTATTAGGCGGAGGCCGAGTTCGTTGAGCGTGTCCCGACGAGCTTGGTGGTAGAGCCTGTCATACTCTATCTTGTATAGTCGAGCATTTTCCAAGCGTTGGGTTTTCAGGTCAGGGAAGCGTTTTTCGAGACACACGCTTGCCACCGCGAGGTTGGTACAACAGAGCGGGCAGTTGACACGTTGAGACGCAATCGATAATTTGGAAATGATTCATCTACTTACATTTGTTTATCAATGTCATACTTGCTCTTATCTCTTTTTTTGACTCGAAGTCTTAGCATAGTTTCGACATCTGACAATCGACTCCAGGTTCTGATAAATCTACTTATAAGTAGATGCATGAATCTACTTCTTTTTGTACAAACGGCTGCCAATCTACTTATATTGATTCGTATGTAAACGTATTCGCAATAGAAGTTAATGCGTCGTATCTTGTATAGGCTCCAAGCCTCCGCGGTTGACAGCCTGCCGCGACTTGACTCCTCCGGCTAAAAATGAATTGAATGGGGGGGAATGAATGAATGCGCGAAGAGGGGGTGGCACGTAGTTTTAAACTTTTGTATTAGAGATTTTGACAAATAAATTACTGGAAAATTACGGGGTTACCGTTGTTACCTCAATAGAAGCCCCCTCCCGCGTTGTGACTTTATCAACTTCCAAATTAGTTTGTCAGTCGTGAGGGGCTACTGTTTGTGTTAGTGTCGCATGTTACGTAAAATGCACAAGCGGCTCAGCTAGCATCTACCTGATGACCAAGGTCGAGCAAAACTGTTGCGTTCAAAGACCCACTTCGCCTCGGACAGACAATCAAGGAAGATCTTTATAGCCTGTGCAGATTGCGTCGCAGTTGGCACTACCACGGAACATTCACGAAAACGACGGTGTGGACAGCTCAGCCGGGACACCGTTGCTAAGCTGCTACGCAAGAAGCAGAGGACTCGTTAAAACTTAAATGCAGGTAAGTAAAAACGAAGCACTGCACCGTTATTGATCGTCTTCTGCCTTGTGCTCACCAGTGCGTCGTAGATTTTTGTGTCAAGTGTAAGGTTGCTTACTATCTAAAATGAACTGATTTGCTGTGTCTGTCAGGTGTCTGCAAATAGTTGGTGTCTTTTAATATCAGCACTTAAGTACTACAAATTCCAATAGCGCGGACCGGTATGGTCTACCATTAATTTGGCACACGCGATGCATCCATTCGTGCTGTTGGAGATGCAGCTCATACCATTTTCGCCAAACGGCTCGACAAATTTTGACATCAAATGCAGAGCTCAGCACCGTAAGTGCGTGCTCTTTCTCGTTAGCGCTATGGTGCACGGTGGTGTCTATGCTTCTGCACTGAACAATGTTACCTTCCTTCCATCGAACACCACCAGTAAACGACAGCCTCTCGATGCTGGCATCAGCCCAAAACCGGCGCTGTTAGATTCAGCATGCACTTGACGAACTCGAAGCTGACCCAACTATGGGCATTAGCAAAGACATCTGCTGCTTGTGTCTACAGGTACCAAGTGCAGCTTAGCTGCCGTGCTCATGCTTGAGTTCTTCGTTCGGACGCCGTTTACAGTTGTGATATTCCCATAGTTAATCTCTTTACCCCAGGTCAAAATCCTACTAGTAGCAACATGCTTATCCTATGCGTACGATCGAGTGAAATAGATTTATATAGGACTTTGCCTGCTACTGTTTCAACTAGCCCAGTCGTCTAAACCTCGTCATACTTGTGCTAGCTAGAGTTTGTGGGAACAATTTGGATGGCACCGATCTTGCCTATATGCTGCTAAGCTTATCGTGCACCCGACACCCGCCACGAAACTTGGTCATGTTAGAAAGCGAATTCCTGCCTGAAGACTAAGTTCCAGCATCTGTCATGCTTCGTCAACCGGTGTGCCAAGGTTGGAGCAGTAAAACGATGCCTACCTCCAGCAATCTAATTTTAAAGCTGATCCTACCGGTAGCCAAATCAGGGGATAGAGAAATATCTAAGAACCTCATAACAGGACCCTTATAAGTAGTTCTCGTTGTACAAGCTCACAACTTGGTATTCTTGGAATACTGTTGTTTGGGTAAGGGTCGGTATTATATCATTTTGCAGGGCAGGAAAGGTATTGCTGCTACTCTCCTGGAGCACCGTCTTTCGCGCCGTCGAGGTCCAAGGTGTGCGGTCGTCGAGGGTGGGCGACATATAAACAGAGAAGCAATAGCGCTGGATACGAGATCCTCTTGTTTGTAATTCCGTGACCGCGAAGGAATAAAAATGTACAGCCTGTTCGAGAAGTGATTTGCATTCATCTCCAACTTCCGCTCAACAGCAATTGACCATCAGATTATTACTAGTGATATACGATTAACAGTTGATACAGTGGTTTTGTAAGATGAGCTAGCGACGGCGTTTGCCATTGGATCTGATAGCACCCTCGCATGAAGGGAGACACAGTCGGACTGAACAATTATTGTACACGCTGGCTAGCATGCTCCAACTTTTCGTCATGTAATTACTATGGCTTCCAACCAGTTTATTAGTAGCTGTTGGCTGAACTAAAAGAAAACCGAACCAATCGATCCATACAAGTTTCGTGGTAAGCGACGTCCACTGCATTTTCCCCCAATCAACATGCTCCGAAACTTAGTATTGGCTAACAATATGACTCTACTAAACTGTCCATCTCTACTAATTTGGCAATTTACCTTATACAAGCTTAAATCAAATGAAACTATAGGGCGCCTTTTGTGTCCTTTTGATAGTTGAAAT
Source organism: Phytophthora podocarpi (assembly GCA_001314375.1). Taxonomy (NCBI): domain Eukaryota; phylum Oomycota; class Peronosporomycetes; order Peronosporales; family Peronosporaceae; genus Phytophthora; species Phytophthora podocarpi. The sequence goes on along the minus strand of LGSN01000379.1, from coordinate 18,416 downwards.
AGACGGGACCTGGTATTGTGAATTTCGTCTAAATTTGCCAAATCGGGTCAGTTTCCGGATTCCTACGAAACTGCACCAATACAAACTCAAGTCATTTCGTAAATCTCTAATGGCGAAAACATATGGCAACATGGAAATATGTTAAGTACGATTCGTACTTAGAATGAGCTCGATAGTCAATCCAAGTGTCAATGGTGATTTGCCTCGGGCGGTTCTTTCGACCCTGGTTGGAAATTTAGAGAAGAACATAGAAGCGTAATAACGCGCGCCAAGTTCACTATCCATCCGGTTACAATGCTTCGTACTAAGCTAAGACCCCCCCCCCTCCCCCCCGGGATTGTACGCGTCGTGGCGGATACGAATAGGGCAAGAGAGGCACGGGACACTGGCATGCCAAACGCTAGAGCAAATACTATGTCTAGAACGCTTATTGTATTGCTGATAGAATGTCCACCTGCGTTGTGCCTTTCTGTCTAGTTTGTGAATATAACGTGCCTTTGTGACTCTAGTACCGCATCATGCTACGATAGTTAATATTTGAGCTAAGTACCGAACGTACCGCAGGACACACGAACGGCATAGCTGAGATGCACACGCCGTGCGAGTGTCGTGCTGCTACAACGGCATTTCATATACCTCTGGCTACTTGCACTCCACATATAGTATTGGGCTGCATGCCACGTGCTATCATACAACATCAAAATGGCACTCTCGATGTTTCGCCGACTTGCTGGACGCGATTCAATATATGAACTTCCTTAGCAGTACAACTGTAGTAACGGCACTAGCGTTGCCGTCCTCGCAAGACGCAAACCATCTAGCTCAGCAGGAGCAGCTACGTTAGCTGTTTTTTCAGAAGTATGTTGTACCTTCAAGCAACACCTGATCTCTCAATTCAAACTTGATAACATTCGCGCATCATCGGAGGTGTCTACGAGCTTGAAAATTATGAATTATATCTTCGTCATTTATCCTAGTTTGTGTCTTTTTGTGATTTTCTTTGGACCACAACGTGTGTGTGACGGAATGTGTGACTTGTATATGCACTTAAGTACGAAGTCACAAATCGAGTTGGTGACTCTAACATCGATCAAAAAAATTTGGAGGATGCATCTTGAGAGCAACTTGGCTCCCTGACCCTAACCTCGAAAATCCTTAGCGGGAGACGACAATGTCAAGGCCCAAAGGTGTAGCCTAGTCTTGCTCTCGGCAGGCGAATTTGGTGCAATTTAGGTGTAGGGTTTGATGTCCATTTTCGTAACAAATACGAAGTATCGGTACCGGTAAGTACTTAGTAACGTTTTGCAAACATTCCAAGGCACACATACTATTAGTACATGTAATGGCCGACAGCGCAACCTCGTTACGTTGTCGGCCATTAGTTTGAAAACAGTAGGATTTTCAAATCAACGATCCAACTTCCGTACTAACAGTAATTGTATATTTCCTCCACCCCTTGTCGATGATTTATCAATCTGGTGCGCGCGATGTTTCCTCGTTTTTGGCGGGTTTGCTTGCGTCAATGCAGCTGATTATAATTGATCTTCAAGAACAATTACAATCAGCTGCATTGACGAAGCCAAGATTTCGACTGGGCATTAGTGCTACGTTCGTTATTACAGAAGTTAAACATGCACTTCAAAAGATGCATGGTGGCTTGAATGCACGAACTCGGTTAAAGGTACACACACTGAAGCAGGGGTGACTGCTCGAAATGAGGAAGCGCTGATGGAGTGTGCATCGTTCATGAAGGTTTCCGAACCAAAATTTCTTGGGTCACTACAGGTAATTACTTAGTGAATTTTGCACGCTGGACAAAGATAATGGTAAAGTCAATACGCGACTGAACAGTTGCGTCATGAGAATTTATGATTGAGAAGTAGTGAATAAGTGTCCAGCGAAAGCAAGTGACGCAATAAACAGCGCAAGTGTTTACAACGCCTGGGTGCTACATAATCACCTCGCGCATTGTTTGCATCATCACGTCCCGCATCCGTTCGTACAACTCGAGTAGCTTATGATCCAGTATTTCAAATTCTGGAAGGTGTATCTTGATAAAGGTCGCACGCCGCGTCACGACCACCAATTCTTCATCATTAGCAATCTCGTCGTGGCCGGTAATAATACAGAGGACATTTTCTCCGATGCCGACTTTGTCGTCCAAGTTTGCATGTTGTGCCATTCTTGAGTCAGTACAACAGCAGCGCTGACATCGCGTCGGACACAGTTGAGGACATCGTATGGGTGCAAGTCATCTTCATCCACGTTGTCTGCAACTAACGCGCACGGTGAAGTCTCAATTTTGTTTTTGTCCTCAAAGAGTTGAGAGAATGACACGGTATTGGCCTCAGCAGTCACGCCATTTGTATAATTCGACACCAATCGGTGATTCGAGACGTACGCGCCGTCATTCAGGCTGTCGTAGTCCTTTCGAGCCATAACATCGCCTAGCGTCTCGGAAATACTGATCTCCATGTTGAACATGAAGATTGTCAGGGCATCGTATACTTGCTTGAGCGACTGGACACCACGGAAGTGGATCACGTCGAACCGAGAGCAAATGAAGTTGCCATCCCTGTCCTCGTTACGCTCCTCAGCGAAGTGTGGTCTCTGCATGTTCAAGCAGCAGCGACTCCGCTCTGCCAAGTAGCTGTGGTATCTGCTAAACTTTGGCTGCTTCATAGCGATGAGTGCTTCTCGTCGGTCACTCCTTTGTTTGGGTAGATGGACGTGCGTGTACATCGGCTTTTCATGCTGACCCTCGGTATGGTTGGAGATCATCGATTGGGTGGATGCTACTGCGAGTTGCTGGTCATGAACGACGCTCTTCAGCGCTTGATACTTCTTCGTAGCCCGCTGAAACTTGAAGTTGTCCTGGAGAACTGTCATCTGCCTGCGTAAAGCCTGCACCTTACCCAGTAAGGAATGGGTTCTTCGTTTACGATCCACGTACTTGAATTTTATCTTATTGGTATGTGGTCTGCGCAACTTGTTATTCTTCGAGCTCAACTTGTTTTGATGAGATGTGACAGAAGTTGAAATTTAATTTTCGTGCTGCCAGGCTCGCCTTGGCAACTGGCACCTTATGCTGACCAACGATGAGCCGGTAAAACGAAGACTGACCCGCTGGTACATTCTCTTCTTTGCATACTATTGCAGTAATCGGTATCAACACGATGTGTTTACTCTTTTCGAAAAACTTCAACCTTCTTTAACACGACTATTGCCGAAAGCAGGCTTTAAGACCACACACACTGTCAATAGCAGTGCCAGAGCCGACTGACCACTATATTTTGCGTAATTTGGTTACTTGGGAGCACCACCTCAACACAGCGTTATCAACTCGTTTGAGTGAGACTTTCCACCATTGTGCGGTGCATTGTTTCGCCCCACCGATCCATATTGTCCCGCATTTCCTCCCAATTACCAGCAGATACCGAGAAGGAGGGTCGGTGCAACTGTGAGAATACCCACCGCGTAAGTACCACAACGCTCTCGTCTTTTGCCTCTAGTTGCTCTCCGAAAGTGCCTCCGATAGCAGCGACCTTGCGTGTGTATGAAGTCAACTCTAGAATAGCGTTAATATCCTTTCTGATGCGTTCATTGGGTCGGTAGGGATGTCTATTGTCTTCATCCACAAAGTCTGCAACGATAAGTCCTCGCCCTCTCTCGTGGCCTGGTCCCTTGTCAGGCTCAAAAAAGTGCGAGAAGAGCACCGTGTTCGACTCCATCAGCAAACCATTAATCGTTGTCGAAACCAATCGGTTCTGAGTTACACCTTTGCCACCACTGTCGTCGTCTTCTCGGATCGTAATGTGCCCTAACTTCTCGGATATGCTGATTTCAATGTTACAAAAGTACTGAACCAACATATCAAACACCTGCTTCACACTCTCCATACCATGAAACTGGATCGTCGAAAACCGCGTTGAGCAAAAATCTCCATTCGTCAATTCATACCGATGATCTTCACACATTGGTTTGCATGGGTCCACTTTAGGTCGTCGTTGACACAAAAAATGGTCTGCATCGTCCAACTTCAAAGGTTTCAATGTCAGCAGCGTATCCTGCCGAGAAGTTTCGTCTCTGCCCAAATGAATAAATCTCTGCAATGGACTCCCCGCTTGAATTGTCTGCTCAAACAACATAGTACATCAGCACACAAAAAGTACTCTAAAAAAATACCAAAAAAAACTTACACAAAGTGCATACTCCGACATGATCCCTTGAATATTGGCGAACTCCAGCTGCTGCCTCTGGACTGCGTCACGAAGCACTTTGCTGGCAATGACTCTGTTCTTGTCGTTCTGTCCTGGTTTGCCGAAGGATGCCAGCGCCTGTTTTTTCAGGTCCTCCATCCGGGCGTGAAGTCCATCCAGCTCTTTCTGGAGCCTCGCTTTCTCCTCTTTCCGGAGAGTGTGAGTGGCTTTGCGGTATTTGCGCTTCGTCTTTCGTTTCCCCTTGGTTTGGGGCTCGGACTCTGCGGTGCTGCTCTCGTTCTCAGACTCGATCGGTTTTTCTCCTTTGCGTTTCCTAATAACAGCTCCTGGTTGGGTGATTGACGAATTATTTTCTGGGGTTTTCATCGACGTTTTTAGGGATAAAAAAGTGTGTGCGGAACCATCTTCGAAGCTGTTAGACGGGCTGGTAAGGGCTGGAGAGGAGGTCGGAGATGTGACGGAAGACACACCAGGTCCCAGAAGCAGCGATCGGTAGTAGCTGTCGTCCCGAATCTCCTCTTTAGATGCGTCGAACACCATCGGAGGCTATCTCGAACCGAATGGTGAAATGAGACAATTGGAAGAACACAGTTTTTCTGAAATGGGTATATTAATAGTTTGCATAAAACCATGTGGGATGAAAAAGTAGCGTTAATAAGACCCACTATGGCGACCAGCGAAAATGGGTGCAAAGTATAACACTCACTCGTTGTAGTTTATTACTTGATGTTTAGGCTACCCATCGACACGCCACGTGGGCGAACAGTGAGTGGTGGGGTCCAAGCTCTCCATGATGGTATTGTGCATATTTTGACTCCAGCGGTCCATATTCTCGCGCAGTTCGTACCATCCATCCTTCCGCACTCGGAAATTTGGGTGGCGCAGTCGAGAGTGCGACCAGCGTGTGAGCACCACCACCTTCTCTTCTTGCGAACTCTCACAGTTGGCAACTTCGATCGGGTGAGGACGCCGAGTGTAGGACCGCACCTCCATCACGGTGTTAACGTCCTTCCTAATGCGTTCGGCTGGTCTGTAGGGATGTCTCTCGTCTTCATCCACGAACTCGGCGACGATAAGTCCGTAGGTATCTTGATCGTCGGATCCTGTTGCACTGTAATACTCGGAAAACACAACAGTGTTGGACTCCATGTGCAGATCCTTGCCGGTCAACGACACTAAGCGGTTCTGCGTGATGCCCTCTTCGCCATTGTCGTCGTCTTCACGAACTGTCAGGTGGCCCATTTTCTCTGACACGCTGATCTCGATGTTGCACAGATAGTAAACCACCAGATCGAACACCTGTTTGACGCTTGTAGCAGGCTCGAACTGCAATGTAGCAAATCGGACAGCCCAGTAGTCACCTTCGTCGTTCTCAAATCGATAGTCCTCTGACATCGAGTTCAGCGGATTTAGATGCGACAGTCTTCGGTTGAAAAGGTCACGTGCATCCTGCAACTTCAGGGCCTTCATCGACCGCAACATGTCTCGCCTAGATAGTTCGTCCTTGCCTAAGATGATTGTTCTTTGGATTGGACTTCCAGCTTGAATATTCTGCGAATAAAATACCACAATCAGTACCAGGGTAAAGAAAGTATAGCTTGAACCATTCAATACAATGCAAACGTACACAAGCTGCATAGACGGTCATCGCCGACTGAATCTCAACAAAAGCCTCCTGGTAGTGCTTCACAGCGTTGTGCAATACATTCGTGTACAGACGTCTTTCCTCCTCGTTCTGGTTGTCACGTTTGGGTGTGAATGCACGCTGCTGCAACTTGGTCATTTGAGCCTGTAGCCCCGCCAACTCAATACGCAGATGATCAATCTCTTCCTGCATGTCAACAATGGATTCATCAAACATGAGCATCGATATACCGTACGTTTGTGCTAGTCGACCGCCTCGACCAGCGAACCACGTCAACAAACGGCAATAAAACTCCGATTCTGGAGCTATTCGTACCTTTCGGATCGCGTGCGTAGCCTTGCGATACCCCCGTTTCTTCTTACGTTTTACCAGGGGCATCACCTCCTCTTCTCTCGTCGACTGGGCACTGCCGTCGTCACTGTAGCAGCTTCCCACTGCATCTTGAGACTGCGCTACAGTCACTCTTCTCTTGCTCCGACGCAACACCCCTGCAGACCCCACAGCCTTAGGAGAATGGTCCCAATGTGCATCTGGCGTAGAACTCAAGCTCCTCATTGCAGAACCAACAGCAGCAGTAGTCGTCGGCGTTACCACCCACTTCTTGTCACTTCGCCGCTTGGCACGCGGCACGTCCGGGGAGCGGTAGCAGTTCGGCTGTGCCCGCTTTCCTCGTGGATGGGGACTCGACACCAATGTCGCAATTACTGGATCAGTACCGGTACACGCATTGGCAGCACGCAGCAGCGGCAGGAACCCTCCTCTTCTATCGGCTGCAATAGGCCAATCATCATGACCCAGAGACTCGGTTTGGACGGACGTCAAGGGGGAGTCTGACGCTGACGACTGGTCTGCATCGGTGCGGGGCGAGTTGGCGGATGAGGTCGTCATTGCCAAGCTGTGGAGGGGTGCCGAAGTGGCAAGTTGAGGAATGACGCAGATGTCAAATGATTACGGGAAGGGGTTACTCCATCGACACCCCTGATAAATGATATATTACGAGGAAATACGGAGTCTGTGTATAAGGTTTATTTTTCATGTATAGATCTGTAATCTGCAAACATAACTCAATACAATGTTGGCTTTATGTAGTGATATTATCCAGGAAATCATAGTATATATTGTAGGAGCCGGGAAGTTAAACCGTTTTTTGGTGGATAAGACTGCCGACGATGTCCACCACAAACGACAAGCAATAAAGCTGGTGTGTGTTGTGTACCTGTGCATTTTGGACTACTCGAGATTCGACTCATACTAATGGATTTACCATGTATTGGACTACATGTAGTTGCAAGCTATGAATATTGGCACCGTCAAAAGTCTGAAGCTGGTGTGTGTTCTGTAGTTTGACCAGCCAACTGCCTCCTAACCACTGCCAACCATGAATCCACTCTTTTAGAGAAGATGTGGTCGTTTGTGCGCGCAAAGCTGCCTCTTCGCTTTGATTACTCTCTAGACGATCAATTACACGCCATTCCCAGTCCGAGAGCCTCGATATGCAGGTCTTCGGTTAACGTCCGTTGTATTGTCTTGCCGACGAGATCCATTCGGTCGCGAAGTTCGTACCAGTCCTTACAAGCAACAGGAAATTCTGGGCGATGCAATTTGCTTTGAACCCATTTTGTGAGCACAACGGTCGTTGTGTCATCGTGCTTGGATGACAGCGGGCATTCGCGGACTTCAATCACTGCAACAACATCTTTTCGAATGCATTCTCCCGGTTGATATGGATATTTTTCGTCATCGTTGACATAATCCATCACAATCATCCCGTAGTCGCTGTCTCCGTGGATACTGTTCTTCTGTTCACCACGCTCATGAAATTGGGAAAAGGTGATCGTGTTCGACTCCACCTTGATGTCTTTGATCGTCGTTGACACCAGGCGGTTCTGTGTGATGCTTTTATTGCCGTTGTCGTCGTCTAAGCGGACAGTGATGTGACCAATTTTCTCAGATATGCTGATCTCGAGGTTGCAGTAGTAGAACTGCAGCAAGTCGTAGATCTGCCTCACGCTGCGGGCGTCTTTGAACTGGGTGACCGTCAAGCGCTCGGAGAAAAAGTTGCCATTGTCCATTTCGAAACGGCGGCCCTCGTCGCAAATTTGTAAGTTGGTATTGGGTCGCCGCAGTTGTAAAAAATGTCCGGCCTTTTGCATTTTGGTTGCTTTAAGCGGCCTCAGTACTCTTCGTCGGGAGTCTTGATCTTTTCTCAACATCAAATTGTCATGCAATGGAGAACCAGCTTTTGCATTCTGTAAATCACAAAGTGCACACAAATATGAAGCGGCGATAAGTTCTTTACGAAACCATACAGCCACGCATACACCCAACGCATACACGTACACATAGTGAAAATTCTGACATAATGGACGCAATTTCACCAAACTTCTGCTGGTTCACTTGAACATCATCTCGTAGCTTGCGGCCGACTTGAATACGTCTAGCCGTTTCAGAGTCCGCGTTGCCCATCGATGCCATGGCGTACTGTTTCAACCTCACTAACTGAGCGTTCAGCGTCTCCATCTCCTTCAGGAGGCGTTCCTTCTCCTCCTTCATTGCAAGCAACGAAAACTTCATCAGCACAGACCGCCTCATACTCGAGAAAGCAGTGAAGCCGTGGGTTACCTTCCGAGCGACGTGCGTCGACTTCCTGTGCTTCCGAGGATGGTGAGGCTTGACCACAACCTTCTGCGACGTGTCTGACTTGGCTGCCGCATCTTCGCTCTCCCGAGCTCTTTGCCTTCCACACAACCCCAGTACTTCATCGAGCCCTGGTGCGTGTCTTTTCCCTAGCGTTCGCGTCAGGTGCTCTACGGTAGCACTCCTGGCTGTCTCTTTGACAGTCTTCACCCCTAGACCCTCGTCCTGCGAAGCAGGGATGCCCCAGCAATGATCCATCGTTCTGCTTCTTGTCCCAAGCACCAATTTGTTCACTGATCGTAACTTGAGCATTTGAAGGCGCGCAATCCGATCGTGGTGATTGCGCGCGTTTCCCATTTAAGTACGAATACATGTTGTTTTGCGACTAGCAAAAAGAAACGTCCGAGTTGCAGTTGCATTGTACGTCGAATCAGCATTACGTTTCGGGATAAAAGACTCGAGCAACATACGGTGCGGAAGAATCCACCAGCTGTCTATGGAGTGTTGGAGTTCTCGTCACTTTTCGATTTCCATGGGGAATTCTGGACGGTGCAAAGTGTTCTATACCCAACGATCATCACTTCCTTCCTAGTCTAGGGAGGAAGTGATGATAGGGCGTAGACTTGTCGTCCTTCTAACGGCTGTACGCCCGCCCTTGGATCACTCTATTGACGTCCTTGCGAACATGCTCTTCTGGGCAGTACGGATACCTTTCGTTGAAGTCCACGAACTCCGCAACAACAAGTCCGTAGCCGCGATCAGAGCACGCGATATCGTCGCGCTCACAGTATTCCGAGAACACGATGGTATTCGATTTCATCTTCATGCCCATGTTGGTCGTAGTAGGCATAAAAAATTCTCGCCCTCAGTGGTGCTATTATCGTCATTCTCACGATCAGGCTGTCGGCCTTCTTCGAAACGCTAATCTCCATGTTGCAAAGGTAGAAGACCACCAAGTCAAGACCTGCTTCACGCTCTGGACACCCTCAAACTGCATGATCGAGAACCAGAAGCCCCCGCTCTCTATTTCATAGCACTGGTCCTCGGTAAGAGACTTGAATAGGTCCAGTTTCGACCGGCGAATTTTCCCCATTGAATTTTCCTGGTTTTCATTACTTGCAGCGAACTCAGGAGTCCTTCCTTAACTTATTTTCTCTTGCAAAGGTGTTCTTACATGGATGTTCTGCGCAGCCAGAGTTGTTGTCAGCAACATGTTTTATCCTGGATCACTCGGCAAATCAACACCAACGTACGCTCAGCGTGTAGTCTGCCATGGTCAACAGCGCCTTGCAAAATGTCTTCATATGCCCCTGAACATCTTCCTGCAGGACCTGGCGGCGCAATTTCCGCACCAACCGATCTACCGGGAAAGTCGGATCTATCGCTCGCTTCTTGAGTGCCGCCATCTCCTTTGCAAAACCTCTATCTCCTTCAGAAAGCCGCTCATTCTCCTGCCAACCAAGAAACTGTCAGCAACGCCCTCTACATGTAGACAAGGTGGCAAAGTATTGTCACCTTCCCGGCGGTATGCGTTCCCTTGCGGTGCTTCCTCTTCGGATATTTGCTTCTTTTGCCAATATCACCTTGAGTGTGTGTGTGTTCTCCTGATTCTGGCTCAACTTCTGCCGATCTCTTTGCCGTCGATGAACTCGTGTCCCCGTCTTGACCTTCACATAGCTGCTGTGTGAATCGTGTCCGTCGAGTTTCGGAACTATGACCAAGTAACCCGAGCGCAGCAGCGATACGCTTAGCGGAGGCAGACTTGTATCTAGGCGACATGGTGGACCAAGCAGGTGCACCTTGGGATGATGATGTGACAGAATCGGGTGGCATCCTTTGCTCCTTGCCTGGTTCAGATTGCCAACCTGCAAGGTCAACTCCGATGATAACAACAATGCCTGAACCAATACAAGAGTGGTAGCTACAAGACTTAGATGGCCATATTTCAAGCACCTGATTATGGGTGGTCACGTAGATTCTCTGCTATCGTCCGATGCAAGGCACGCCCCCACAGATCCATGTTGTCGCGCAGCTCGTACCATCCGTCTGTGCAAACGGGGAACTTGGGGTAGTGCATCCGGTTCTGCACCCATCGACTAAGGACGACCACCGATTTGCGAGATGGAGCACTTCCTGCCACACTCTTCGGGCGCTGAGGCACGAACTCGCGTATTTCCAGAACGGCGTTTATGTCTCGTCGAACACGCTGACTAGGAACGTAGGGGTGCCTCTCATCTTTGTCCACGAAGTCGGCAACGATAATTCCGTAGCTGTTGTCTCCTTGGCCATTGCACTTGTCAGTACTGCGGTCGTAGTACTGCGAGAACATGACCGTATTCGACTCCATCTTCACATCCTTGTGAGTGATAGACACCAGCCGGTTCTGCACGATGCCCTTGTCATCGCCGCCGTCGTCTTCACGGATCGTTATGTGGCCAATCTTCTCGGAGATGCTGATCTCAATGTTGCAGAAGTAGAATAGCAGCAGGTCGAAGACTTGCTTCACGCTCTGCGCGTCTTCGAACTGTGTGACGGTGAAGCGCGTCGAGCAAAAATCTCCATTCTCTGCTTCGTAACGGCGCTCTTCGCCCATTATGTTGCACGGGTCAAGATTGGGCCGACGCATCTGCACGAAGCGCTGCGCCTTCTCCATTTTCCTTGCCTTAATCGCTGCCAACGTATCGTGCCGAGACTGATCGTCGTTCTTCAAGTGGATGAAGTCTTGCAGTGGACTCCCAGATTGGATGGTCTGTAGAAGGTTAGTGCAAATTACGCAGCGTTAGCAATTCATGCGCATGCTAGGCCAACGCCAACACCGGGAGAACTTACGCATAAAGTGTACTCTGACATGATGGAGGAGAGCTGGCTGAATATTTGCTGACGCTGTTGAACGCCTGCCCGTAAGACTCTGCTAGTCTCGTACTTCCTCTTCACAATCTCCTCGTTCTCGTCAAATGGCACTCTCGTCTGACTCCGTAAGCCCGCAATCTGGGCCTTCAGCATCTCCACCTCTTTCATCAATCTCTCCTTCTCCTCCTGTTCCATTTAGATTAAGCCATCATCAGTGTACACCAACACCAGAAGTTCATACACTAACAACCCCACCTTTCGGATCGTATGCGTTGCTTTCCGATATTTCCGCTTTCGCTTGGGTTTCTCCTCGGGGGTTTTCCCGGAGCTCCTTCCTTCCGTACTCTGCAGCCTCTGACCGTCTTCAATTCCCCTCTTCTTCGTCGCATATTGCACTTCTTCACCTCGACTGAGTCGGTTATACTGCTCCAAACTTGTCGCTCTTGGCACCTCCGTCGTCGGTGTATTGCCATCAAGCACCTGTCCAAACGTCGCGCTGCTCGTCACTCCCCTCCTCTCCATCAACGTCAACCAGGGCTGCGCTGGGTCCACAGCATCAGCAGCCGTTGACGAAGACGAGGATAGTGGAGACGACGAGGTGTTGGCACTGTAGGGCATCGAGGATCGCAGCAACGCCGGATTGGGCATCGCAGTGAGAGGTTGGAATGGCGTCTGCGACTGCATAAAACTCGGAGCCAAGCTGTCGCCTGCGATTGCTGAATGGCGGCCACCAGTGAGACGGGTCAGCCCTCGCTGCTGGCCCGTGGCGTCACCAGCCAGGCGAGCAAAGTAGTCGTCCATCGTCCAAAGTGTGTCGCCAACGGATGAAATGCGAATGGTGCGTAAACATGCGGTGTTGGATGACGGGCCCTGCGTACCGTTTTTATGGTACCCCTGTCTCGACCGTTGACTGGCTATCCTGTCCTCAGCCAATCAAAGTCGCAGGCGATTCGCCTGCGCCAGGGCGCCGACTGGCGAGACCAAAAGTAGCCATCACTTTATTTTACTGTTTGTTGCCTTTTTACCTTCGACAGCAGACAACGGGGGACAATCGTTCCATCATTGTGTGGTGCAGTGTTTGGATCCATCGCTCGGTGTTGTCCCGCATCTCGTGCCAGCCAGACTGCGGGATTTCGTACTCGGGGTGATACACTTTGCTGTGCACCCACCGAGTTAGCACGACGACTCGCCCTTCGCTAGTGTTCTTGGACCTTGTGCGCACGCCATGCTTGATCGGAAACGATGTGAGCTCTAGCACAGCGGTGAAATCGCGCCGTATGCGTTCATGCGGGTGGTAAGGATTAAGATCGTCGTCGTCTACGTAGTCAGCCACAAAGATGCCGTATCCATTCTGGTGACCTGTGTCTTCGTCACCTGGTTCGTATCGTGAGAAATAAACCGTGTTCGACTCCATACGCAAACCACCAATTGTAGTCGACACCAGTCGGTTCTGCGTAATGCCTGGCGCCATGTTGTCATCGTCCTCGCGGATCGTGATGTTGCCTAGCTTTTCCGAGACGCTGATCTCGATGCTGCTGAAATACCCGAGCAAGATGTCGTACACCTGCTTTACTGTGTTCTCGAACTGCATCGTAGAGATGCAGGTGGCGTAAAAGTCGCCGTTCGAGGCTTCGTAGCCGTGGTCTTCTCGCATCGGCTTCAACGGATCCACACGTGGTCGTCGATCATTCAAAAACTTGGCTCCATCCTCCAGCACCTTGCTCTTCAACGCCAACAGCGTGGCTCGTCGTGCATGTGTGTCCTTCTGTAAGTGAATGGGCCGATGGATAGGACTGCCCACTCGAATGTTCTGCCAGCATCAAATAACACAGTACAAGGAACACGAGTCAGCAGCTTCATCCGAAAGCTGAAACGTAGCTCTCCGCTACACAAACTCACAAATAAAGAGTACTCTGACATGAGTGCGTGGATCTTGGTGCACTCGAGTTGCTGCGTCTGAATCGCCCGTCTCAGCACCTTATTAGCACTCTGCAGCTCACTAGGAGTCCGTGCCTCCACGCCCACACATGTGGCGAACGCTCGCGCTTTCAGCTCCTCCATCTTTGTGTGCAGCTCTGCCAACTCCTCCAATAAATGAGCTTTCTCCTCCTACACATCAGCAATAAAACCCATCCATCCGTCAATAAAACCCAACAGTCCATCACCCATAACTTCCCATTTCAGCTTTCCCAAAGCACCTTGCGAACATTGATCGTCGACTTGCGGTGTTTCCGCCTGGGTCTTTTCTTCAGCCCTGTCTCCTCGTGGTCTTCCTGCTCCTCTTTAACCCCTCGCTTCTTGCACACTGGACTGGAGTCAGTACTGGGTGAAATGAAGCTGTCTTTCGGACTGACTACCGCCGGGTTTTTCTTGGCTTTGGGCAACGTCTTGTCCGTCGCCACGTCGTCGTCCCGCATCTCGTCCATCGACGCGAGCCACTGCGTCGCCACGTCGGTCACGAGTCTCGTGGGGGACTCCAGCGCCTCGACGTTGCCACTCATGCTGGGCCACAGACACAGTTTAGCGGTGCTTGGAGACGAAAGGGCAACTACACAGCTGCGCGCCTCGTTTCCGGAACCCATATAAATACATACCCTTGAATATTCTATATATCATGACGGTTTTTATTTCGTCAATTGAACGTATTATATACAATCACCTGTGATGTTTGATTTGGTCCTGCCGAAAACGAGGTACTTACATTTGATGGATAATTTATCGTTGTTGATGGGTAATGCCAGGGAAAATAAATCGGAAATAAACGAAATTCAGCGGTATGCTGGTGCAGGGGAGTTGATGACGTTAGCTTCCTATCGGATACCGTAAGAATGTACCAAGACTGTTCTGTCTGGTGGCCAAGTGAAGTGTACAGTATTCTGCCCATGGTATCGAATGAAGTAGGAGTGCTCACTTTTCAATTCACTTTTAGAATGGTGAATGGTTACTCGCAGGTGACGGTGACGGTGACGGCGGAGTTTCCGCTGCATTGTGCGGATGAAGCTTCAGTGCAAAGTCTTGGCTCGCCCGTGCTTCTTGGGCCGCTGGACCACGTCGCGCAGAAGTTCACACCCATAACGGTCGTATTCGTGTATCGTCAAGCGGAGCCTGGAATTCAGGAATTGATTCCGATCGATCGACTTCGACGCGCACAGAGCCGATTACTTGATTACTACCCTCATCTCACTGGTCGTATCGTCATCAACTCGAAGGACAAGACACCGCAGATCGAGCAACTCGGTACGGGGGACAAGTTGCTCTCTGCAAAATGAAATGATCAACTCAAAATGTTTGAGGCAGTCGGAGAGGACGACGAACCCGGCTCGCTGCCACGACTGATTGTTACCAATCTACCCAATAGGGACAACGCGTTGCTGCCACCGTTCGATTCGACTGAAGAAGGGATGGCTCGAGATCCGATCCTGACAGTACAGCACACGCGGTTTGCATGTGGCGGAGTGACAATTGGTCTTTGCCTCCGCCATATTATTTGTGACGCGGCTGGATTTTTCCAGCTTGTGCACGACCTGGCCGAGTTGTATCGAGGATTTCGAGACATCGAGCTTGGACACTTGAACGGTGTAAATGAAGTTGAACTCTCAAGACCACCGCGCATTCGCTCTTATATGACGGAGCTCCATGATATGACACCGAAGGAGCAACAAGAAGCTCTCAATTTTCGCCCCACTGCTTTCAAGCTTTCGTCAAAGAAGAGTAAGGAAGCGACACATACTGTCGCAGTCAACATACCGGACCCTCCACTCGTAATCGGGCGAATCCTACGCTTCTCGTTGAATGAACTCGCCGTGCTCAAGACCGAGGCCAATGCAAGCGACAAGGGGGAACCGCTGTCGACTTTTTGCGCTTTGACTGCTCACATTTGGCAGAGTATTTATCGAGCGCGTATACGGTTGTGTGAAGAAGAGGGCATGACTCCGGTGGAGGCAGCAAGCCACCAGATCCTGGTATCGGTCAATTGCGCAACCGGAAACAGCTAACAGGCGCACCGCCCCAGTATTTTCCGAACGCCGTGTTCTCCTCAGTTTTATCGGTGCCATATGCTCAACTACTGGGTGCTCCACTGTCTACTGCCGCTGCGTTGATTCGTGATTTAATTCAACAGTTGGATCCAACAAAAGTGCAGAAGACAATGCAATGGATTGCCGCGCAGCCTGACAAGTACTGCGTACAGAATTGCTGCAACTACGAACAAGGTGTTTTCGTGACTCAATGGAGCAAGTTCGATATGTATCGGGGCACGGAATTCGACGTCCCACCAGCACTTGTTGCACAGCCGTTCACGCGACTCTCTCTCTATGACGGTCTGGTTTACTTTGTGGCCACGGAGGATCAGTTACGCCAGCCGCAGCACTCTACCGGGGTGACGACTGGCAGCATGGACATCAGTCTGGCGCTTAGTGAACCGGTCTGGGCGATTCTAGATCAGGACACTGAATTCCGCCGCCATCGTGGATGGTAAGTTATTTCGTGACACTGAACTATCTTTCCAACGGCTTTGTCCAATTTGTAAAGACGACAGTATAATATACCATTTACATTGTAACTGGCTGAAATACGTGGATCATATCTTTGGTTTATCCGAAACAATTTTGGTCCGTAGTAATTTGGTCAGTGGACCTTGGATTAAACTTACGCAAAGAGCCCCGCTTGCGGGGCTACGCTCGGCTGGTAAATTTAATAACCGACAGGCGCTATAGCCTTCAACATTCTGATACATGTAAGCTTATGACTACATGTACAGTAGTACCACGTTTTCCTGGCAGCTTTGTAGAACTTACACACGTTAATGCGTAATTTGTTTATTACTTCATCGTAGCGAACGATTACATCTTGTCATGGTAGGTGGCGATATGCTTTAACGCGACAGCTACCTAACTACACGAAATGTTAGCTCTAGCCAAAACTTTTGGGTTTGCCATGAACGTACGATATTAGCAATGTTTACTACAATAACTAGGACAAACTACATGTACATGTAACAAACAGTTACCGGTAAAAAAACAAGAGTGCCAGTTCTTGCATGGGCGAACACTACATGCGCTATAGTATCGGTAGGTTGTAACCCGACACAACAAACTTGAGTGCGAAAAATTAGACGCACGGTGTGTGGGGCGCAAAGTTGTCCTGGCAAATGGATGAAGCAAGTATTACCACTAACTGCAACGCCGTCCAAGTCCGAGTGTCTACAAGGACACTGCTTACAGGGATAATGCTACATGTAGATCGGGTATCTCAAGATGAGACGCATTGTCATCGGCTCTAGGCCCCAGGCGGCGCATTCAGAGCTTCTCGTCGGTCTGCGAAGGAGGTGGCACCTGCTATTGCCAGCAAGGGCTGCAGAGCAGAGTCTGCTGCAGATCGTCCACGGAGCCCATGCGCTTTACCGCGACGGTTGTGCTCCTTCGGCATGCCACGGCGGCTCTTGCACAGAAGCTCGATGCTCCCAAGACCGCAGGCGAGGACTAGATTACTGAAGCGAGCTCCGTCGTGGTTGTGACGTCCGCTGATATTAATAGACAGTGCGGTGTTTGAGCTGCTCTTGATATTGTGAATCCCGTCTAAATTTGCCGCTTTCGGGCTATTGGCCGTACCACCACCAAATCGGCGACTTGCTTTAATTGCCCAAAATAGTTTTCTTTGCCGCACTGCCATTGCCGAGGTCAACCTTCAAGTTGAAGGTTGACCCCGGTTTCAAAGTGCCTCGCATCCGGTCCGAGACAGGTTCGTAAGACTGCTTTATCCGCAGTTTTCATTAAAAGGCTGCAATCCGCCTGTGCGAAGGACGCTACCCTCGACTTGTTCAGTCAAGTCCAGTCGAGGGTAGCGTTCTTCGCGCGGATGTTTGCCGTCGACCCGTCGACGATGTCACACGGGGTCTTGAAGCTTTCGTCTTGCTGAGTGTCAGTGGCCGTAGCGATGGTAAGCTGGCTTATGGGGTGTGGTTCACATATTACCTCTCAATATCGCATACATTATTAGATTATGCAAATTGGTCAATTGCTCGGCTGTTGGTTCAAAGAACCGCCCAGGGAAATCAATACCTTGCCCAATAAATAGCTGTACCAAAACACTGGGCGTGAGGGTCGGTCGTGAAGGCGGGATTTGTTTTTTATTTGTTGTTTCTCCACTGGCGAGAGTATTGACTAAGTCTTGTATATGAGACCGTGGAAGATGAGGCAACCCGGTAAATGAGCATCCACTATTCCGAGAATGCTAATAGTAGTTCGGGAGAGATGATATTTATCGCGTGAAAACAGCTCTCCCGTATAAGATCAATCGTTTCTCGGGCAAGTAGACTTTTCCGACTGTTATCTATATTTAACGATCTATTAATACCAAGTCTTCCAGCGAGTCCACCACGTGGTCCCAGCAAATCACCCGATAATTAGGCCAGAATATACCAACTCGGTAAGCATTCTAATGTAGAGCTTCTAACCTAGTGGCTCCGTTTCGTAATGGCACAAGCAAATCATCTAACCCCGTAATCGCGCCACCACATCTGACTCGGATTCTGAGCGTGTGGGCTTGTCCAGCGAAGCAACGAATGGCAGCCTCCCCTCACTTAGGCGAGCTTGCGAAAGCACAAATACTACGCATCGGCCCGTTTCCGAGTTTCTTTGCATCTGGCAACTTCCAACGTCGTGAGTTGTTTGCAAAATCGAGCGCTAGTTACGTGGTGAAGGTGTTCTACATGTACTTTGTTGTTAAGATGACGCCTCGACCAGCTGCGGTATACCGGTAGATACCGGTATGACCTGCACTCAGTGGCACCGCCATCATTCCTGTGATTACGGTACGGCGATGATGGGATGCTGNTAAATCAACTCACTTTGCATTTTGACATCAAGTGCTCAAACGACCTTCCTTTTTTTACTTCGCCATGGGTTTGTTTACCTCGTTAATCGTTCGCGCAAGCACTCCTTTAAATTAAAGCAAATATTAGCTAGGACGATTAAAGTAGATGCTGCAGTTGCTGGCAAATGATGTGAGTTCTATTGAGGGTAACCGGTCTGACAACGGTCAGTAGCCGTGAACCGGTTAGCCCG
>LGSN01000378.1:0-32473 GCA_001314375.1 Phytophthora podocarpi | reverse complement strand
CATTGTCACGGAAGGCTGAGACTTCAGTTCTGTATCTGGTCATCTTGATGATGGCGACTTGCATCTTGCGCTTGGTGTAGATATTGATGACTGCGGTACCGAGGACCACGCCAGTCATGACAATGCCCATATTCCAGTACGTGAAGTAGTGCCAGACGTAGTAGCACATGATCTGGTAGATGTAGAATAGCGTAAGGAACTCGTACAGAATCGAGCTCAATAGCGATGGCATAGCCACATCGACAGCGTTCAAACCAATCTTCTGAAGGCGCTTCTCCGCCTCGACAGTAGACAAACCGGAGGCTCCAGCAGCACCGATCTCGGCATAAGTTCGTCCTACGGAGATTTCTGAGGATACAAACCTCCGCGCGTCTTCATTGTAGATGTATCGTAGATGCTGGAAATCCACGAAACGCTGGCCACCAATAACTTCAACACGTACAGTCTCCTGGTATCCACGAAGCTTTCCGGAGCTACTAAACCAATGTTCTACCTTGGCAACCAGCGCCGAGACGCCCGTCGGGTCAGTGAGCATGATCTCTGTGTCGTCGCTCTTGAGCATGTGGACAAATTCACAACTGGTCAGCGGACTAGGTGCTCGGAAAAAGTTAGGCAGATCTCGCTGGTACGCTACGATCCCAATGAACCATAACGCAGCGAACAGCCAAATCAGGAAGAAAACGGTCGCACTTGCACTCAGTGGATCAAATAGAGGAGGAGAGAAGCTGCCGTAGTAGTCGCAGATGATAATGACCAGCAACACATGGAGCAGTATGCTTGCAGTCACGAAATAGGCGAATACGGCGCGTCCACGACTCGAGCGAGAGTATCCGGTCTGCACCAGACGCGTCTCCGCATTCGAGTCACGGCGAAGAAGTTCATATCGAGGCCGAGTGATGATTCCTTTGAGATCAGCCACGCCACCCGAAACAACAGCATCCTTATCGTCCTCATTTACTGAGCATTTATTGCGGTAGATCAGACGACGGTGAAAATTCCACCAAGCCAACAGAGCGAAGCAAACCAAGTACACCAAGTACACGATAAGGAGCTGCGGCTCTCCGAAGCTTGTGAACTGAAAGTCGTCAAGTAGCTGGTCACTCACGCACAAAGTCTTGTTCTCTTCATCAACGGAGCCGTCCGGTAACATGAGACTCACACACTGTGCTCCGACCGGGAACGATGCGTTATTGTTGCGTGGATTGGACGGAGACGTCCAGAAGACCGATGCATCTTGAGAATCCTCGACGAGCGATGCATTGTCGCTACCACACTGCAGCTTCTGCCGGAGCTCTCCAGTCTCTGAATCAATTACTACAGTTTGCATCCGACACACTGACTTCGGATCATCGTAGGAGAAGATGGGCGTATCCGGCGTGTAGTGCACGTACGGGAAATTCACTTGTCGAGGTTGAGCCCACCCAGCTTTGTAATCTTCCTCGTAGCTGCCCCCCGTAGGACGTCGGAACTTGGTGAACACTTCACGTGTGCTAGAGGATGTAGCACAACAGTAAAACTCGGGTTGGTGGCGTTGAGGACATGCAGCATAGTCCAACGGGTTTGCAGCTGCATCTACGCCGACGATTGTCACCGCGATGGCGATTGCAACTATCTTGTCCAGCATTGCGCCAAACTGAGAATGCACCCAATGGACACATTGAAGTTGACCTGTATAACTGCATTTTTCTGATGTAACATAAGCTGTGTGTGATCCCCGTTATTTGTGTGTCCTACGTAAAGTGTACCCCCTCGCTAATAATTCGAAGGTCTCATTCTTCGGCGTAACCCGCGGCCGCGTGGACATTATCATGCCGCTGCTGGCCAAGCTACAACGCTACAGTCGACAGCAATACATCGTGGCCCTGCTGGTGTTCTCGCTCTTCCTCGCTGTGCGTAGTCCACGTTTATTTCATCCTCATACCCCCGCATTCCCCCATGAAAGTTTACCTAACCATTTGTCATAACCTATTATAATATTTTAGATCGTCGGCCACATACAAGCGCTTCCAGTGCTGTTCGTGCTGTCTCTCCCCGTGCTCCTGTTCTTCCGTTGGGTCTTCCGCCAACAACAGCATCATGGCGTTACGTACGGGCTTCAACCTTGTAAAATTCTCACTCAAAACTCTAATGATTGTCGTCGCACCATTTAATTTTATTATTTATATTTTATTGTTATTTTTATTTATACAGAGACCGAGAGATCGAGCAGCTTCTTCGGACGTTCGTGGGCGGGGCCTTCATTTCTCCCGTGTTGGCCATTGTGGCCCAGTTGACTCTAGGTCCATTGCTGGCGGCGCTGTGCTTTTACGACCAGCGGAACTCCATCCAGAACCAACTGCACAGATATTTCCATGCTCCAGGCGACGGCCGAGCAGCTCCAGTACACAGCCAGAAGCTCGGGAAGATGCTAATGGATCTGAAGCTCGACAAGACGGTCGGGTACTTTCTGTTCCTGTTCGGCGCGGCCTTTATCGTGGCCGCACTGGTGGAGGAGTTTCTGAAATATTGGATCGTTCAGGGCACGTGCTGCTGTGGAAGTTCAAGACGTGGCTGCTGCATTCGCAATTTGTGTTGCTGCTGTAAGGGCAAGAACGGATCAGTACCAGCGTTCACGGCGCTGAAGCAGCGTCAGCAACGACATGGTGCACTTCGAGGAATGATGTGCCACCCGAGTCGGCTACTATTTTTCCACCGCCCACATGCCAACCACGCTTTTGTGGTGTTTTTGGCAGTGGTTGCTGGAGCCCTGGGGTTTTCCGTGGCGGAGAACACGGCTTACTCGCTTTTAGCTGCTACATTTCGCGACAAGATTGAAACTGCAGCTCTGCGCAGTATCTCGAGCGCTCCACTGCATTGCATCTGTGGTGGAATTACCGGCGTACGTATGGCGGAACGACTTTTAGCTCATCGCCAAGGTGGCAGCCAACAGAGTGGCACCAATGCCGTGAAAGCAGATCTAGGACACTGGCGCACGAAGATTGCGGTAATCCTTCCAGCTGTCCTCATTCACGGCACGTTTGACTTGCAGCTGTTCCTACTGATGGCACTGGTGACAAAGAAAATGGAGGCTGCTCATCCGACATTCTATCGAGTCGTACTGCCTACTATACTCAGTTTGGTGGTGCTTCTTGCAAGCTTCGTGTATCTGCGCCGGAAGCTGCACGCCATGGAGAACAAAATGAACGAGACGCGATACATGCACGTGGCTGTCGATCTCGAGTCTGGGCAGCGACTGGGAGCAGTGAACGGTGATTTTGGCGACGAGATGGACTTCTTTGGCAACAATGATGACGGAGATGAAGATGAAGATGACAGCGAAGCCGAGGAAGAAACATTCGTTCAAGGAGGTAATCGCAAGATCCGGTCCGTCTTCGATATGTAAGCAAGCAATGCTGCAGTTAGACTAGCGACATGTGGCGGTGCCGCTTACGAGCCAAAAGTAGATGCGTTTGACGTTGACGTGAAAGAGTGTCGTCGGTGGTGGAGCTTGCAAGTCTTCCTTTGTGAGGTACATGGATTTCGCTTCCACACGCGTCTGAGGATTATGCAGTTGGCTATTCCTATCCAGTGGTGTGCGTTCTGTGCGGATGCCGGTGGCGAGACGAATTTAGCTTGCTGCAGAGGAGGACGATGAGCCTTAGTCGCGCCAAGCCATAAATAATTGGCCCACTGCATGCCGTCCAAGACCTAATGTTAGACACGTACTCAGGTGATCAGAACCCGAAGAAACGTTGACCAGCATGTTGATCATCACCAAATCGAGCCCAAGCTAACATCGAACTGACACTAAGCTCACTCCTCAATTTCCCTCATCAGCCAACAGCCAACAAGCCTAAAAGCAACCCCAGCAACTATGCAGTTCGAGCCGCCGACCAAGGGCGCCGACGTGAAGGTCAACGTTGCTGATGGTGACAACAGCAGTCAGGGCGTCGACTCCAATGGCATCGTGACCGGCCGCTGGAAGACTGGTATCTTCGGCTTCACAGACTCGATGGTGCCCAATGGTACGCACCAATCAACTGTGCAAACACCCATTGCGAACATCTACTAACAGTTGCTGTGGTTTTCGTCTACTAGGTGTCATGTCATGCTGTTGCCCGGGTCTTGCGGTGGCTCAGATTTCGACGCGTCTCGGTCTCATGCCGTTCTACCACGTGCTGGGTCTGTTCGGAGGCCTCTACTTGCTCGCGACCATCTCAGCGGCTGCCGACAGCGGCTTTTTCGACTTTCTCTGCTGGTTGTGTGCTGTCATCTCGGCTCTCTGCCTCATGCGGTTGCGCTGGCGCATCCGCACGCTCTTCAGCATTCCCGGGTCGCACGCCGAGGACGCCGCCTTCAGCTTCTGCTGCGGCTGCTGCTCGATTGCCCAGATGGCCTCGCACGTCGAGTCCTACGAGCCGGGCACGTTCGCCTTCGCTCCGCGTGCGACGCTCCAGGGCTACTCGTTCAACTAAACACTCTACAATCATGGAAGACGGACGCTAACTAGCGACACAGACACAACTACATCTTACAGACTCTGATAAATGAATGGATTTCAACGCTTTATTCACTTTCCATCTCTCAATTTATGAATTATTCCGGCGACTGTGACAATACTTGCGACTTTACTTGCACGCCGCGTGCATTAACCCTATGATACAGTTTATACAGTGCGCTGGAGTGGAGATGACAGCTACAGTATGTAATGAGGCGGTCTCCGCTATTAAAATAGCCTTCCCGGCTGGAGGGAAACCTATTGGTGATGGTGGCTTGGTGATATCGTGACCACGTTGGTCTCCGTTTTAGCAGGATTGGCGGGAGGCGATGCAGACTTGTGCTTGTGTCTTCTTGCCGTTGCTGGCATCACGCTCGCTCTTGGCGCGATGGGGTTTCTTGGCGTCTTTGGGGGATTTTGTCGTGGCGGACGAGCTCCGGGATCTGCTGCCGCAGTCTTTGGGGCTCACCATGACGGCGGCGTGTGGCGCGATGGTCACGAAGTGATTGGCGAACATTCTGCTTCGTTGACTGGACGAGAGCGGCGCGAGGCTTGCGGGGACGAGCGCGAATTGGAGAATGAGACGACGCCTGCCAACTTCAACAGCTCTTTCGTGTGTTTTCGCGGACAAAAACAGCCTGGCTTGCCACGTCACTCACGACAGACGATGGAAGTGTGTATCCAAGCCGAGTGTTGGCACCCCTTAATAAGTCGCGAAGGCGATGGCCACATTTTTAATTAGTGGACGGCGTTGCTCATCAAGTCAATGCCCAGGAAGCGTGCTGAAGCAAGGCCCCAAGCTGATAACTAAAGCTTATGGATATCAACCGCCTTGGATTCGGCAAGGGACAACCAGGTTGAAGGCTTGATAAAAACGCAGGAGCCAGTTGGATCCTAGGGCGAGATTTCGCCGCGTCGGGGCTCGCGTTGTTGTAGTGTAGTACCGACCGGATATAAATGTATTATACTGCCATGCGCGTTCCTGCGTCGTTGCAGTCGTTGTTGGTTAGGCGCTTACGACACTCGCGCGATGTGGTGTCGTCTACGAATCGACGGCGCATGATTACCAACGCCGGAAAGATCGCGAGTCGTGAGTCGCGAGTGGGGGTGCAGCCACTATCAACGACCAGTTCTGGTGTGTGCCTCGATCTCTGTGTCGGTGGAGTCCTGGAGTCCACATCCTGGGCCAGTCGTTTGCAGCGAGGACAGCCACGTGGTTACCTGGTATCGTAAGCGCCTTTCGCAAGAACGTTCACTTCACGTTCACTAAAACGTTCGCAGAGTCGCCGAAAGTGGGTTCACATCGAGTCTCGATTCGAGCAGAATCGACTGGTGCACGATGACCAAGTCCACAGCACTGAGTTGGGCCGAACTGGTGTGACATTGGTGATCATGCGACCACAGGCTCGTGGGAACTCATGTGCCATAATACATTGGGCCATGTCACGTGCATCGCCAGCAAATCCTGCTCAGGATTTTAATCGATCTCCTGAGCCGGTGACGTTCCTGCGCTACGCCGAGAAAGCGCTACATGTACATGTACGCGTACGCATTGTGCTGGGATCGCTTGGATCCAAGCCAGTCATTAGTCACTCACAAGTCACGTGCAGATTAATGATTTAACACATGCATTCCATTCCTCATGTGTGCGCGAAAAGTGAGTGGCGGTGAGCAGCTTCAGGAGGAATGAATGGCTTCAGCATGAGATCCCCCGCCCCGCTATTTTCAACGACCTTGCAAAACGAGCGAATTGCCGTCGGCCGCACCATACTGTCCACCCAAGTAGTCGCTGTCGGGATGACCTTGTGCGTGGCAATGTGCTACCAAGAAGATGATGGTACCGAGGTCAACTGGATACTCCGTGCAAAGCTTGAGGATCTAGTTTTTGCTCAAGGGTAGAACCTCAAGACGTGATCCCATGTGCAGCTCACGCCATTCCATTCCCCAATTTCCACCCGTTCCCACAAGTCAAGCCACAAGGTACTTCCCGCCCGAGTCTTGTCCAGTACGATGTTCGCCAAGCACCTCGTGACCATCGCCCCGCACGCCGCCGTCATGGTCAGCCCCACCGACCGCACTAGCAAGTCGCGAAGTTCATCCACGACGAGGAGCCCGTCCCAAATCTCGAAGAAACATCGAGCCAAGAGTGAAGACACTAGCAGCATCAGCAGTAGCAGCAGTAACCACAAGCAGGACGGAGCTGAAGTGCACATCGCATCACGTCAGTCGTCCTGAACCGCTCTGAGATGGTCGTATTCAAGCAAGCCATCGTGAGCAGTGAACGCCATCAAGCAAAGTCATGCTGAAGCTGACGAGTTCGATCAAGATCGGGTCACGTAGCGAAAGTCGATCGTTCTGTACATGAGCCATATCTATTATAAATGCACAACAAATTGCCCACGCCTCCTCCCCCCCCCAGCAATTTTTACCACACACGGAACCGGTGCCATTTTGGTCTTTGGTCTCCGTTTTGTGTCGCGCAGACTACATACGTGTAGAATCGTTCACCCCAAGTCCAAGTGGGTTCAAAACGGAGACTTCCGGCGATTAATTTTGCTAGTAAGAGCGTCCCGGTGCAAGAGCATTGGTGTCACCAACAATTTGGTGCACATTAAGTTCCCGCCGGACATCTCGTCGCATGGTCTCCAATGTCCCAACAGTGTACATAGTTTACATGAATACGCGACGAAAAACTAAGTTGGGATGTTGGAGCGTAATACAGCGGGAATGAAATGTCCAGCGCTGCAGGCAAATCAAGCGCAGCATTTTAGGCGAACGCTCCTGCTCCTACACTAATAGTACTTGCACTAGGAGGCCCGAGTGATTTCCACATCGCTCGCTCACGAATCGTCGGAATGCACACAACAAGCGCAGCTGGCCCAAATGCCTTTTTGAGAACGCAATGGATCATTGGAGCAACTGCATTGGCATCTGCAAGTAAATACATCATGCCTAAACACTTGGGTATATCGCGGTATAATACCGGGTATTACTACTTGTGGGTACGGTTTTATCGAGAACGTGGGTAAACGTTTGTTTTCGCATTTATTTTCTCGTACTAGTACCAAAAGAGCAGATTTGAATTCTTCGCCATGGGCCAAGCTCCTTCCAGCGCCAAGGCGGCGCCCCCCCACGCAATTCCCACCTTGTTCCCGTTGCCGTCCGACGAATCGGATCTACCCGAAGGTGCTGTGCTCGACGTGGAGCTCGAGATCGTGTCCGCCAAAGTGCGAAATAATACAATCCCAATTCTACTTGTGCCCTTTTCCGAATTCTCAACAAATGCACTGACCTCTCCCATGACACTAAACAGGAAATCGTTGCTGGTGACTACTTGGGTGTCACTGCATTGATGAAAGGCCAATTCAGTTCAAGTGACGCCTATGCTGTGATCGAAGTGGACGGCCAGAAAGTCGCCTGGACGCACCCCATCTTCTCCACGCTGGAACCTGTGTGGAATGAAAAGTTCTTCTTCAAGAATGTCCAGCCAGACTCAGTGTGCAAGTTGTACCTGTTCGACAAGGACGTGAATGCCGATGATGAGTTGGGGGAGACTCACTTCGCTGCGGTCAACACCGACGGCGCGGAGTCGACGGTCGAGCTGACGATCTCGCTCAATGGGAAAAACGCCGGCACCATTGTCGTCAAGGTTGGCATCGTCTCTCATGAACTGCTGTTTGTGTGGGTGTGATACCTGATAGAGACTTTGGGTGATTGTTTTTTTGCAGGTCAAGTCGTATCCGGTCCACCCTGAGCGCTGCCTCGTGTTCCACGAGTACGGCCCTGTACGCTATTCGGTGCACTCCAGTGTTACTGCTGGACTCATGACCATGTCGACGTCGAACGATGCCAAGATCGAGTCTTTGGCGTATCACATCCAGCTCCACAACGTCCCACAGTTCTTGCCCACGGACCACGAGTGGAACAAGAACTACCCGACGATTCAGCGCATTTTTTCGCTGGACTACCCGGAGTCACCGGTCTTGCGCCAGGCCATCTTGACGCAGCACGCCGTGATTTACACACACGGCCCCAAAAACACAAAATACGGCGCGATTTCGTCGCCAGCCGAATTCTTCACGCTCATTCACGACGGCAGACGCCAGGACAAGCCTGTGCTGTTCACGTACGTCATCACCAAGAATGGCTGGTATTTTTCAGAGACAGGTGCAGCGTTTTTCAAGGACATGCTATCGAAGCACATGCTGCACTCAGGCGCTGCGTTCTCGGTGTTGTAAGTGCATTCTCACGCTAGTGTTGATGTTTGCGGCTCGTACTTATCTATTTATCGCTTGTGAATAGGTACGCTGGAGAGTTCCGTGTAGACAACTATCTGTTCGGTGAGCCAAAGCTTATTATTGACAACGATAGTGGCACGTACGCACCACCGAAGGCAGATCTGCCCCAGCTCAAGGCGCTCATTGAGAACAACTTCCCAGGAATCGCAGTCGAGGCGTTGGATCGCGAAGACGAAGACTTGCAGCGAACACGCAAAGAGATCCTAGATTCATGGGTATAAAAGCCGCTGCCGTGTTTGGTTTTGCTTTGGAATCCAAGCACAAAGAGATTTTAGCGTAGTATTTGCTTGAGCGAAAACGTACAGCATGTTTAGAATAGTAGAACAGGAACAACCATTTTTTTGACAAGCAAAGCTCAGTAAGACTTACTCAAAGCAAGTACAGTAGTATATTATCTGGTGTGCTGTCGATACGACAAAGAAGGCGATCAACTCAGACGCTCTCTCTACGCCCAGGCGTCCAGGATCTCCTGGCGCGACTTCTTCAGCTCCTCATCGTCGCGGTCCCTGGCCTCAACCGAAATTCCCGGGAAGTTGTTCTCGAAGATCTCCTTGAGTTTGGGCAGATCCTCCTTGGGTGGGGCGTACGTGCCGCTGTTGTTGTCGATCAACAGCTTGTACTTGCCAAAATGGCCCTTCTCAATGTGGAACTCACCCGCGTACTTCACCGAGAAGGCAGCACCCGAGTGCAGCATGTGCTTGGACAGCATGTCCTTGAAGAAGGCAGCCCCCGTCTCGGAGAAGTACCAGCCCGTTGAGGTGATGGCGTACGTGAAGAGCACGGTCTTCTCAAGACGCTGGCCGTAATTCACCAGCTTGAAGAAGTCGGATCCGTCCTTGAGCTCGCCGTACTGCGTCGTAGATCCGTGTCTGTAGATCACGGCGTGCTCGGTAGAAATGGCGTGTCGGAGCACAGTAGACTCCGGGTGGTCGGGAGAGAAGATCTTCTGGATAGTAGGGTAGTTCTTGTTCCACTCGTGGTCATTCGGCAGGATCTGCGAGATGTTGTGCAGTTGCAATTGGTAAGCTGAGGACTGGAGCTTGTCGTCGTCCGTCATGGACTGGGTGAGCATGCCCGTGGTGATGCCCAAGTGGGCCGAGTAGTGCACAGGTCCGTACTGCTGCAGCTTGCCGTCACCATGAACCTTGGTCGGGTGCGACTTGACCTTGACTACAATAGTGCCGGCCGCCTTCTCGTTACGAGTGATAGGTAGCTCAAACTCGGTCTCGGAGCTGTCCGTGTTGGCCGCTGTGAACTGCGTCTGGCCCAGAGCGTCGTCGCCGTCCATATCCTCGTCCAGCAGGTACAGTTTGCACAGTGTGTCGGGTTTGACGTTCTTGAAGAAGAACTTCTCGTTCCACACGGGCTCTAGCGTGTCGAAGATGGGGCGTGTACAGGCCACCTTCTGCCCAGCCACCTCGATGAGTGCGTAGGCATCGCTGGAAGCCACGTGGCCCTTGAGTGTGGCCTTCATGTCGAAGTAGTCGCCGACGGCGATGTCTTTGGCGGACACGATCTCGAGCTCGACGTCGAGCACCCAGTTCTCAGGCACGGGAGCCGAACCGTGGTGAGAAGAGGAAGAGGAGGAAGCTTGGCCCATAGTTGATGGTGCTGGGGCGAACGAGGGGGATTCGAAAGTGAGAGTGCGTGGAAGGCCGTCGGAAGATCGCTTTTGCAACGGCTCTGATTCATCTGCGACATGAAAGTATCCATGTGTCCAGATTACGGCTGGTCATTGTAGACGCGTCATTCAGATCATAATCTTCTGGTGAACCACTTCAAATATCTACAGATCTGTAGCTCGCTATAGATTGCAATCGCTCCAGTTCTGTCTTTTAGTGCTGGGCTTGATTTGAGCGTAGACACTTGACTACAGTTCATTTACATCTACATGTAGTGACTTCGAACACGGAGACTCGCCAGGAGAGCGAGTCCAGCCATCTTAGTTGCCAGGTCAACAATATGTACTACATGTACAGTAGTACTGTCAGTACTGCTCCAAACTGTGCGAACACTGTTGCGGATTCGAGTGGAACACCACTCCGGCTAAATCTTATAGCCTACGACATAGAGTACATGCACAGGATCGGCCCTTTGCTTGAGCAAAATGTACATGTACACGCAATGTTACATGTTGCTGCTTCCACTACGGTCCAATTGCGCATCAATCCCCGGCTCAGCCGGCAAGAATCAGCCTCGTTGTCTCAGAAAATTGAAAATCAACACTTGACAAATCAGTCCATGGGTACACGTACGTGTCAGGATTTTTGGGCCCTGATTCGCTTCAACTTGGACCTCCGATCCGATCATTCTTCAATTCTCCACCTCAGACGAACACCTTTGCAACGATGGGCCAAGCTTCCTCCACCACCTCCGCGTCTTCCTCCACCCCCGAGGCCGCCTCAGCTCCCGTGCCGGAAAATTCAGTGCTCGACGTCGAGCTCGAGATCGTGTCCGCCAAAGACATCGCCGTCGGCGACTACTTCGACATGAAGGCCACACTCAAGGGCCACGTGGCTTCCAGCGATGCCTACGCACTCATCGAGGTGGCTGGGCAGAAGGTGGCCTGTACACGCCCCATCTTCGACACGCTAGAGCCCGTGTGGAACGAGAAGTTCTTCTTCAAGAACGTCAAACCCGACACACTGTGCAAACTGTACCTGCTGGACGAGGATATGGACGGCGACGACGCTCTGGGCCAGACGCAGTTCACAGCGGCCAACACGGACAGCTCCGAGACCGAGTTTGAGCTACCTATCACTCGTAACGAGAAGGCGGCCGGCACTATTGTAGTCAAGGTCAAGTCGCACCCGACTGCTGTCATTGGCGACGGCAAGCTGCAGCAGGTCGGACCTGTGCACTACTCCGTGCACCCGAGCTTCATCAATGGCATCATCACGGACACCACCACGGACGACGAGAAGCGCGAGTCTTTTGCCTACCACGTGCAATTGCACGACATCTCGGCGTTCTTGCCGACAGATAACGAGTGGAACCACAACCACAAGCCCGTGCAGAGGATCTTCTCGCCGGACCACCCGGAAGCTCCCATGCTGCGGAAGGCTGTGGCGTCGGAGCACGCCATGGTCTACAAACACGACACTGATACAATCTACGGGGAGTTCAAGGAGCCGGCCGACTTCTTCAATCTGCTTCACGGCGGCAAGCGTCAGGACAAGCCCGTGCTCTTCACGTACGCTATTATCGAGACAGGCTGGTACTTCTCCGAGACGGGGGCGGCCTTCTTCAAGGATATTCTATCCAAGCACATGCTGCACTCGGGGGCTCAGTTCAATGTCAAGTATGCTGGGGAGTTCCACCTCGAGAAGGGCCTCCTCGGCAAGTACAAGCTGGTGATCGACAACAACAGCGGCACGTATGCCCCTCCCAAGGAGGAGCTGCCACAGCTCAAGGCACTGCTCGAAACCAACTTCCCTGGACTTTCGGTCCAAGCCTTGGATCGCGGCAGCCAAGAACTCAAGGAGAAGCGCAAGGAGATCCTGGACGCGTGGGCGGCGTAGACAAATTGAACCAGGATGACTCAGAGAGCGGTTAGTTCTTGTGAAGCTTGGTATGTCTTCAAACCTTCGTCATCTTTGACACCGAGCGTAGCGCAATAACGTAAAATAAATTTCGTTTTTTAGTTCTTTCATTGTAGTGTGCTAAGCACTTGGAAAGTGGCGTAGGATATCGTATCGCAGGAGGCGGGCGAAAGAGCTACCGTGCTCGGAACCACAGTGGAATGCTTGTCTTTGCCAGTGACTCGGATGCATCTTGGTCAGACCCTGCGGCTCAGGTCCCCCGCCTTGCAAATCATCAGCACTGAGACTAATGCTCAAAAGGGCAAGGCTTGCTGAGCAAAAATCCGTCAGATTACAGGACTCGGCTCAAGCTGCTTGGACTGTCTGTAAACACTGGACCAGATATTTGTGGCCCTGACGCGGTCATTATTAGATTTCCCTGCTTGCTCTGCGTCCTTGCCTCCACCAGCCTCCGCTACCTCGATGCCCGTCTCGTTCCCACCGCCGGACTCGCCTGATGGCTCCGTTGTCGACGTTGATCTCGAAGTTGTGTCTGCGAAGGTGAGGTGTCCTCAATCCGCTAATCTTTTCCGTTGACCTCTGCCTGCTCACGACTTATGACCTATTTCGCAGGGCATCACCGCCGGTGATTACCTCGGCCTATCGGCTGCTCTCAAAGGCAGTCTGTCCTCGAGTGATGCGTACGTCTCGATTGAGATCAACGGCAACAAAGTGGCTTGGACGCGCCCCATCTTCGATACTCTCGAGCCCGTTTGGAACGATAAGTTTTCCTTCAAGAATGTCCAGCAGAATTCGACGTTCAAACTGACCTTGTTCGACAAGGATATCAACGCTGACGACGAGTTGGGAGAGGCGCAGTTCAATACCATCCACGCGATCAATGACATGGAGACCGCGTTTGACCTGCCGATAACACTGGAAGGGAACAAGGCCGGCACTCTCAGCATCAAGGTCGGTGTCGCTCTCAATTTGCTCTCATACCGACATGTCCACTAGTTAGTTACTGACTGCGGTGTTTTCGTTTTCAGGTTACAACGCATTCAGTGGAATTCGTGGAAGACGCAGAGCTGCAGGAAGTCGGCCCTGTTCGCAACTCAGTGCACTCGAGCGTGTCGGCTGGCCTCTTGACCATGTTGACGTCCAATGACGCCAGACTCGAGTCCTTGGCATACCACATCCAGCTCCACAACATCTCGCAGTTCCTGCCCAGCGACTACGAGTGGAACAAGAACTACCCGACCATCCAGCGCATCTTTTCGCTGGACTATCCGGAGTCTCCTGTGCTTCGTCAGGCGGTGATGACGCAGCATGCTGTGATCTACTCGCATGGCCAGGAAAATACCAAGTATGGAGCGATTTCGTCACCCACCGAATTCTTCGAGCTCATTCACAACGGGAGGCGTGATGACAAACCCGTGCTCTTCACGTACGCTATCACTGACAAGGGCTGGTACTTCTCCGAGACGGGCGCTGCGTTCTTCAAAGACATGTTATCGAAGCACATGCTGCACTCGGGTGCTGCGTTCTCTGTCAAGTACGCGGGTGAGTTTCACGTTGACAAGACCGACTATGACACACTCAAGCTGGTGATCGACAACAACAGCGGAACGTACGCACCTCCTCAAGAGGAACTGCCACAACTCAAAGCGCTCATTGAGAGCAACTTCCCTGGGCTTGAGTGCGAGGCGATGGACCAAAACGACGAGGTGCTGCAGGAGACGCGCAAGGAGATCCTCTCCGCTTGGGAATAGTGTTGTTGCATCACTTCAACGTTAGATGGCTACATTGTAGCTTACATGTAAAAAAACCCTATAATTTAGTCATCTAAACTAAAATACATCCATCATTTCAACCCATTAAGCTTATTCATTCTATGTCCAGTTCCATCACCTCTCTCCAATTCTAGAAAATCTTCACTTTACCAAAACCTCATCACGAAGATCATGGGCGACAAGTACGACCGCCAGCTGCGTCTGTGGGGCGCCGAGGGACAGCGGCGACTAGCCAACACGCACGTCCTGCTCATTGGATCATGCGCCACAGGCTCCGAAGCGCTCAAGAACCTGGTGCTGCCTGGCGTCCAGCGCTTCACGATTTTGGACGACCAGAAGGTGACGTTAGCGGACGCGACCAACAATTTCTTCGTCACTGCGGACTCCGTGGGCCGCTCCAGGGCCGAGACGGTGGCCAAGTTGCTGCTGGAGATGAACGCGGATGTGGCTGGAGGCGCTCGTCACGCCAACGCCCAGCAGATGCTGCAGGAGGAGCCCCAGTACCTGGACCAGTTCGATATGGTGCTGGCCACGCAGCTGGACGAGCTGGCCACAGCCAAGTTAGCCGAGTTGTGTCTGGTCAAGAGGCTGCCACTGCTGGCGGTCACATCGTACGGATTTCTAGGCTCGTTGAGACTCCAGGTGGCCCAACACGCCATCGCTGACGCTAAACTGGACCCTCCACGACACGAACTGAGACTCTCGAAGCCTTTCCCGACGCTACAGAAGTTCGCGGAGAGCTTCGACTTGCAGTCGCTGTCGACTATTGAGCATGCACATGTGCCTTTTGTGGTGCTGCTGTTGCAGGCCATGAAGAAGTGGAAGGACAGCCATGATGGCCAACCGCCGGCCACGTTCCCGGAGAAGGACGCGTTCAAGAAGAGTCTGCAGGAGATGGCGTGGGGCTCTCCGGGCCATGAACTTAACTTTATTGAAGCGGCTGAGAACGCCTATAAGGCGTATGTGCCTCCTCAGGTGCCGGAAGAAGTGGCACCGGTGTTGGCTGCTGCCGCGTCGCACACTGTCTCGGTGGAGGCTTCGGAGAAGACAAAGGATACGAAGGAGTTCTGGCTGTTGGCCCATGCTCTGGCGGATTTTGTCAAGCAGAACGACGGATTGTTGCCTGTGACGGGAGTCGTTCCGGATATGACGGCGTCCACGGAATCTTACGTGGCGCTGCAGGAGCTTTATGTTACCAAAGCGAAGGAGGATGCGACGAAGATGCACGAGATTCTGCGCAAGCGGTTGCGCGACCTCAAACTTCCTGAAGACATGGTCTCGTTCGAAGCAGTGGCGGCATTCTGCAAAAACGCTCCGAGTGTTGGCATGCTGGAGACGCGCAGTGTGGCGCAGGAGTACAAGCACGTAGACTTGTCGGGCGTGGATCTGGAGGATGAGGACAAGGATCAGTCGCCGTTGATATGGTATTTCATGCTCCGTGCAGTGGCATCCTTTGCGTTTGAATTTAATCGTTACCCTGGCTCGGAGGGTGCCGCTGCCACTCAGGATGGTACGTGGCTCGTGTCGAAGGCGAAGGCCCTGGCTGCTGGTAGCAACGTGGCGGACTGGATTACCGACGATCACGCATTGGAGATGACCCGGTCATGCCAGGTCGAGCTGCACAACATTGCCGCTCTGTTGGGCGGTGTCGCTGCGCAGGAAGCTGTGAAGCTTATCACGCACCAGTTCGAGCCGCTGAATCACACGTACATATTCAACGGCATCTCGGGTATGGCTGCAACTTACCAGCTTTGAGTAGACCTGGGAACATTCAAGCTCAGTACTTCAAGTAGCTCGTTGAAGTTCCTTGGGAAGCCTTATCTATCTCGCTCAAATTCAACAACAGTCAAAGGCATGATATTGATACTGGCGCGACTACTGTAGTCACCCCAACGCAAAATACGTTCTTGCTTTTTGTCGCGACGTAAGCACAGAGTCTCAGACCACGTACCTCTTTCACCGCCCCTGGCTGCCGCGTTTCTTCTTAGATTTCTTTTGCTATTGCGGCTGCTCTGGACCAGGGCGTCGAATCTTGTGCCCTGCTACTGGACTTGTTCGTTGAGCTACTGCAAGATTTGTTTGCTGAGCCGCTGCAGGACTTGATCACTGCTCTTGCCGAGGATTTTGTTGCTCTCGCTGCTGTCGCTCCTGGACGCATCGGGGGCAGAAGCACTTGAACTTGTACTCGCGCAAGTTTGCTTCACGCATCTGTACATCCATGTCAACATCGATGTAGCAGATACAGAGCTCCTCTCCTTTTTGGATATCACGGATAGCCACTACATGCCCGTCGCCATTTTTAGTGTACAACACTGTGCAGTTCGGGTCACAACTGTGGTTCATCGTACAAATGATCGGGAAGAGCGCAGTGCCCTCAATGCTAGGATAACCCAGAGGCATCAAGGGATCGAAGTCAAAATCCATGTCGCCGCCGCTCCTCTCCAGGTGCTCCTGTGCCTGCAGCACCTGTAAGCGCTCTTCCTCCAATTCTAGCACGTGTCGCACGCTAGCAACCAGAGCCTGATCCTCTGTGTTTAATTGCGGTTGTATCCTTGGAGACATGTTGTTCGCTTGGCCATCGCCATCTCCTGCGGTGACTTCGTTCTGCACTTCTGGATCCAGGATGTCTATGAAGGCATGGAACGGATGATCCACCTCCATACTGATGTTGTTCATCTCGAAGAGACCGATCTGAGCAGTGAAGAACTCAAAGCTTAGAACGCTCGAGCAACAACGCCAGATCTCCTCGACCGTCACACCACGCAGTTGGCCCTCACGCTCAAGCCGCACTAGGTTGCACTCTAGTGCATCGATTAGTAGCTGATGCGTCATCGTTAGCACCTCCTGTAAACACTGCGACTTCGTGGATCCATTTGACAAGGAACCGGGGTCTGTCATCCAGTCTCTATCCTGCTTCTGTTCCTCTTCCATTGTTTGAGCCTGTCCCTGTCGTAAGTTTTGTGTCTGAGTCGTAGCATTGTAGCTAGCCTCGTGAGTAGTAGCCTTCTGCTCCTCGTCAATGTCTTTGACATCGTTAGGTGACGATCTGTCTTCGCTGCTGCTGCTACCGCTGCCGTCGCCGTTTGTGTCGTCGCTTCCACTGCCTGACGCATCCTCGCTACTTCGAGGCCGTTGCGGCTGTGATGCAGGTTCGTCGTGCTCGACGACGACCACCTCCCACCACGGTTTCTTGTAAAACATGTCGATGGGCTCGCGTGCCTTGACGATATCTCGCCACACTAGATACCGCGAGAGCACGCGCGCGATGACCTTCGCTGCAAGCAAGAAGATATCGTTAGTGTGGCGCGTGTGCTCTAGGAACTCTCCCATAGCCGAGCACGGGTCGTTGCGTGGGCACAGAATGGCATGGTACTCGTGGAGCGCTCGCATCCGGCACAGTTTCGAGCAGTACAGCTCGCCACACGCACACATGGCTCCCGGACCAGCCATGCCACAGCTCTGCGGGATGATGCGCAATAGTCCTAGTGTTTTCTCCAGTGCGTCCACGTCTACCGGTCCGACCTCCGTTTGGACACAATCCTTTTGCGCTGTTGCTGTTGCCGTCGTCGTTGTGGTTGTCTTTGCCCCATCCTTCTGAGTCAACTTCCCTGTCTGAGTCTGAGTCTGAGCATGCACGTTGTAGCGCGTGACGATGTCGCGCCACTGGCGCTGGGCGTCACCTAGCAGGGTCAAGTAGCAGAACTGGCAGCACGGCATCAAGCTGCGGTTGCGCTCGTGCTGCATGGCCACGAGCGGCGACTCGGTCCAGATCCTGGTGGCTTTGGGCAGGTCTCGGTCGGCGTAGATGGCCTTGCCCTTGACGGGCCCGGCGTCGCCGCACACGATCGGCGCCTTGGCCTTGCTGATGACGACCTGGAAGTAGGTGCTGGCCACGGGGTCTGCAGGGCCGTACGGCGCGGCCACACTCGAGTAGTGGTCCACTAATGTTAGTTGCACCATACACAACAAGCATAGCCACAAGGTTAGAGCGAAGGCGACGGTACGGAGGTGAAGTAGACAGCTTACAGTCGATCCGGGCCTTGCGCAGGCCACCGCTCTTGGCGCTGCTGAGCGCCGAAGACTTGAGCGCCTTCCAGGGCGGTGGGGTGAGCTCCAAGTCCACGTCCACATCGTCGTCCATGACCTTGTTTGGAGCTGGGATTTCCTCTCTCTCCTGCCTTTGGCGTCTGTCTTCCTTTGCCGAATGCGGAACGGAATGGAATTCGACCGAAAGCCCAAAAAGTCGGATGCAACACTAACTTATCGCATAAAAACGACAATGTACCTACCTGTTCTCAATCGAGTTCAGTCAATACCGGTAATAGGACAGTACCGGTTTGTTCGCTGTTCAACAAGAGGAAGAAAGTGAAAAGCGCATGTACCGGTACATGTATTAATACATGTATGCAAATCTGAGAATTTGACGGAGCTGATGCACACCCCTTGGCCGGGCCGAGTGATACTTACATGTACCACTCGGTTCAAGACCGGGATGTCCCTTGTTCAATCCCAGGTGCAGAGGTAAGAGCGGGGTCAATTGTGTAATTGACCGACCCTACAGTACAGCATGCGCTTCACTTCCATCTCCTCGAACGGGACAGGTATCCATTATCTCCATGACAACTTTGTAGGCCCCACCGGTAGGAGCAAGTGCATCCTGTATACTTCCCTAATTGCATTTAGCGTCGAGGAGGATATGACGGCCGTAAATTGATAGATCGAGCGGCCGAAATTGACGACGGTTCATTTAACTTCGTGGTACATGCGCGTTGTCATGTCAGACCTCATTTCGCTGTGGCTGATCGATAACCTTCATCAGTTGTGGCTGCATTAAGTTTGACTCGTTTAATCATCCAGCATTTTTTTATCGTCTTCTCACAGCAGCCACAGGACACTTGCCATACCAAAAACTAACACCACCCTGGAAAGAGCATCCCGTCCAGATAAAGAGGCAGGTGGCTCGTAAGCACGAGTAGAACAACGCGAGAACGTCTTGTTCTCGGCGTAGACCCAGCTTCCAGGCACGCACGTCGTCTCCGAGATGGTGGTGTCCGTGGACCCGGTGAACTTGGCTTCCTGGATCTCAGTCAAACATCCGATATTCCCGCACACCTCGTCGAGATATAGCCGATAAAAGTGCGAATACACGCACTTGTCCGCCACTTCCACGCACAGAGATCGACACGGCGGCAGCGGCGGCGTCGCGGATCCTCCGGTGCTGGCACAGTTGACAGACGTGCCGTTCACCTCTCGCTGGAACGTGTTGGCCACCCACGAGAGGCAGTGGAAGTTCCACACGAGCTTGTGGCATGCCGCCGTGTCCTTGAATTGCAGTTGTGTACCGAAGGGGCTGAGCGCTAGCGTCTTGGCATCGAGGTCCTCGCACACGCCTTGCTTCTCTAGCTGCGTAGAGGCATCTCTGTCTTGTGCGCGGCAGCAGGCAGCACGTTAGTCCGCGATCGCCCTTACGATTATCTCTATATGGAACCTCTCAACTGCCTCGTACCTGGAGTAACCGTGAACGGGGTCGAACATGTACTGGCCGTTCATGATCGTGCAGTACTTGAGCCCCGCGCACTTGACGCAGTGCTGAGGCTCGAATGTTCCGACGGCGGTGGACGCCGCATAGACATTACTCGAAGACAACGCAACGACGATCAGCACGATGACGAGCAACGCAACGCAGCGGCGTTGGCCTAGTCGACCAAGTCGTCGTCGGCGCCGATATTGAACTGAGCCAGATGTTGCCGGACCTGAGAGCATTGCCAGAGTGCCCTCTGGGGGCGTGGAGAGCAGGTGGAGCGAAGATGACGCAGCAATGGTACGGTCAAAGATAGCGAATGCGATCGCGACGCTTGGGCTACAGTGTGACTACGCTAAACAACGGGCCAACTAACGGTCAAGCACGTACGTGTCCCCGAAGTTTCAAGGCGCTCGTCGGTGGCTACAGGCCGCCGTCATGATGCCGGCGTGAGCGATTGCAGCGCAGTGGCGGGATCGAGCGAGGCGTGTGGCAGGCAGCCGCTCGAGTCCGCCCTCAGCTGCGTCAATGCTAGCGGGATGCAAGTCCGCGCCGATCGTGAGGCGCGCATGACGCCACGCCATTGGCGGCGTTTCGGGCACAATGCGCCGATTTATCGGAGCCCGTCGGCAACCTGATGTGGTTGTACCAGTGTACCCATGTTTTGGTACCGTTTTCGAGCGCCTTCGATTGGAACATCAGGCGGCTGTAAAGCGCGGGCAAAGTGCTGGCAACAAACGCCCAGTCACGGCCAGTCCATTCCATTCCTGATCTCCTCGAGTCCACCTCAGACCCGTGCGTGCCATTTGCCAACCCGCCGCCAAGATCTAAAGCCACACACACACTCCCTAATGCAGGAGAACGCGCCCGAGGTGGCCGTCTACTTCGAGGCGCTGCTGCAGTCGCGACTGCACAGTCCGCCTATCCGCTGCGGCTTCGCGGGGGACGCCAAGGGCAAGGCCATGTTCGCCGGCAAGGCGCTCAAGGCTGGCGAGCCCATCTGGACCGAGGCGCCGTTCGTGGCCATGCAGCACGAGGACAACAAGGAGTTCGTGGACTGCTGCGACAAGTGCTTCGTGCCGCTCATCGACAGCAAGGCGTGCTGGGCGCGCGTCGTGGCCGGCCGCAGCGCTGAAGTGGAGGGCGAGGCGGCCCCCGCCGACGAGGCCGCGGCCAGCGAGGCCGACTTCGAGGCGGCCATCGCATTCTTGCAAAAAGAGGGCGGCAAGAGCCCCGAGGAGAGCTACTTCTCAGTCTTCAAGCTGGCCGAGACGCAGGTCAAGTGCAGCTGCGGCGTCGTGTACTGCTCCGACAACTGCAAGCAGGTCGCGTACGCGCAGCACCACGCGCTGCTCTGTCCGCTCTCGGAGGAACGCGAGAACGCCATGGGTCAGTTCCTGAACCACACGCTCGTGACAAACGAGATCTTCCAGCTCGCGGCCAAGGTCGTGGCCAAGATCCTGCTGCTCTTCGTGGCCACGCAGGACATGGCCCAGGCGCGGCAACCCGTAGACATGTTCTGCAAACTGCCCTGGTGGGAGGTCATCACGTCCGAGGAGGACCTCGAGGACGGAGAGACACTCGAGGAGTACCGCGACAAGTTCCGCGCGCTGCTCACGCAGACCTATGAGCTCTTTATGGGCGGTCTGAAGGAGAGTCTTGCCCATCTGGAGACGCACGGAGAGCTCAACGGCCTCACAGCTGATGCTGTGCTGGCCTCGTGCCACGACGTCTTGAGCGTCGACTTTTTCAGCCACGTCGTGGGCATGTTCGAGATGAACAACATTAGCATGGAGATCGACCACCCGCTTCACGCGCTGGGCGAGGCTCTGAGCGAGGCCAGTCCAGAGGAGAAGAAGGACATGCCGCCCGTGCTGTCCCGCGTCAAGGCGGCGCTCGAGAAGTTCGCGGAGGAGCACAAGCACCAGCTCTGCGAGTGCGACGACGATCATGAACAGGAGCACGAACATGACGAGGAGGAGTGTTATGCACTGGACGAGGACTTTGTGGGCGTGGAAGGCACAGCGCTGTTCTCGGGCATCTGCACAATGAACCACAGCTGCGACCCCAACTGCACGGTGCTCTACACGAAGGACGGAGCTGCCCACGTTTTCGCCGTGCAGGATATTGCGGTACGTGTGTGGAAAGTGTTTGGAGCGTTGATTTGCGAGAGGTTCTGACTGATTGCTTGCTGTATTTGATGCAAAACAGGAGGGTGAGGAGCTGTGCATCTCATACATTGATGTGGACCAGGAGGTGGACGAGCGGGAGGAATGCCTTCGGTATGTATGCCATCCAGGCTGCTGTGCGTGGTTTTGATGGGAAAATGTCGTAGACTAACTGATGTCCAATCGTTCTGTGTCTTGGCATTGGTGCCCGACCAAGCAGGGAGTACCAATTTGTATGCCATTGCGCCCGGTGCGAGGAGGAGCGGAAGGCATAGAATTGCCTTGGAGCGGTGGAGAGGCCGCGACGGGCAATTTGACCAAGGCC
This sequence comes from Phytophthora podocarpi, assembly GCA_001314375.1. NCBI lineage: Eukaryota > Oomycota > Peronosporomycetes > Peronosporales > Peronosporaceae > Phytophthora > Phytophthora podocarpi. The sequence continues at coordinate 10,370 of LGSN01000378.1, read as the reverse complement.
CGCTTGTACTACCAAGACCCCGAGTTGGCAGGCGCGGTGTAGCCATCCCATCCACCGTGTGCCAATCCAGTCGTGCGCTCCTCCACCGCTGCAGCAATCCCACCCGCTTTACTTCCCATAGCTTTCTGCTCTCTTACATGTAGGTGTGGACGCGTATGGCTGTTTGTGCCGTCTGTCTTCCCAGATGAAAAGATAAAGTCTCCAGGCGAGCCGCTTGGCACGTATGAACCATAAAATTAATTTCGTTAAAGGTTTACTGGAGCATCGATTGTGGCAGTCGAGTTGGCGCTGATGGAGCTTCGACGCATTAGATGCTTGCTCAATAAACACCAGAATGACCGATTCCTCGGTACAGCGGCAGTCTTACTGAGAGGAAGCACTGTACTGTACATCTCTCGGGATCATGACGGTGTGATAACTCATATCACTTCAACGTTGCCGACGGCGACTTCGACTAGGCCAATGTTATTGGTCATCGTTGTACATGTAGTACCGGTATTGTCTCTGAGTGATGTCAATACGGCGATCGCCGTCGGAGCACTCGAGCCATCTCGATGTACTCGCGCCTACGAGCCGCCCGCGTATGACTTAACTCTTGGTACGTGAGTTCCCGAGGTAGCCAGCTAAACGATGGATGGATACGATTGGAGATAGATAGAATGTCTATTGTCATCACAAAAGCTTGTTGCTTTTGATGCCTTCCGTTAACGCGGTGCTGTTCATAAAGTCGTGTGACCAGTGTTCTAGTACTTCAGAGTACACCATGAATAATACGCAGGCGAGTTCTTACGCAACCGCATGGTAACCGACACGGCGGCTCTCTTTCTTGGCGAACGCGAGCATGGCGGCACCCAGTACAGCGCCCATGATAACCCAGGCCATGGCGATCGGGTAACTTTGTCCTTCCACCTCGATATTAACAGCCTTCGCTGCCTGGCGAACGAAGCCTTGTGCGGTCTCGCTGTCGACGCCCAAAAGTTGCTTGCGCATGCTCGACTTGGGCTTGAACGTGTCACCAGGCCACGTCGCGAATTCGCTGGCCTGCAGCCACCAAGCTGGGTATCCGATTGACGCCTGCTGCTCCGGAGCCTCACCCGTCGTCATGTAGCCGTCGCTGTACTTGGCAATCAACGTCCATGCGAGCTGCCACCACTGTGCTACAACTTGCTCGGCAAAATCGTTGCTCTGGGCTTGCAGGCGAGTCACCAGTTGAGCCTCGGCTACGGTGGCCGAATCTTTCTCTTCATGCACCTCCTTCTCCATCTTGCTACGCAGAGCAAAGGCTGCCTTCTGCAGCGTATCGATCTTGCCGCGGATATCAACACTCATGGAGTTGAAACGCAGCAGACTCCAGTTGTTAACGAAGTTGAAGGCCCACCAAGCGGACTGCGGGTGGAACTTGCTCTGCCGACCCAACAAGTACGACTCCGGGACGGTGTTCTGCGCGCAGGAGAACGGAACGAAGACCGACCCGTGCGGGGCACCCTGAGCGTACCAAGCAACACCACCAACGGCATCCGGTCCCTTGTGACTACGACTCTGGAGTACGAAGGCAAATAGCGTGCGGTACATGGAGATCGGGCGTTCCCAGCCGCCGATGACACCTCCGGCGCTACCAGACCACCGCACCGGAGCTCCGAAAGGTCCAGCTGCCAAGCCCTTAGTCATATCGTAGCGCGTACCTTCGTAGTGATCGCGAAGCAGGTCCATGATCTGGTAAGTTTCCACGTGACGGTCAGGTTTGACGGAGAACGGGTAGGTGGCGTACTGCGAGAAGCTGCCGAGACGAGCGTCGAGCTGCAGTGATGGAGCTAGAACGTCAAACACACGCCAGACGCGACGTCCGGTGTACAACGGACCGATGGCGTCCTTGTCGGCAAAACCGTAGGAGGCGGTGAAGTCGAAAGGCTTGTCCCCCTTCGGGTCCCACCAGCCCATATCTTCGGCGAGCGAGAGCACGTTGGTCGAAGCCATGAACCAGTCGGGCTGGCTCAAGTCAATTTCGCGGATCGTGAAGCCGTTTGCAATGACCGTCACGTGTCCGTCCGGTACGCGCTGCGCTGCCCACACCGCACCAGTGTGATCCTTGCCGGTCATCATGTGGAAGACCCAGACCTCACCAAGCTTGTCGCCTACCACAAGGGCCTCAGCCGAGTCACCATAGTCCGGTTTCGCCATATCACCGCTGTCTTCGCTGTAGAAGCCGTACTCCTCGGCTAGTTTGCCCATGATGTCGACGGCGCAACGCGCTGTCGCGCAGCGTTCAAGTGCAACCTTCGTGAGCTCTGCAATGCCAAATAAATTCTTGCCTCCGGGCACATTGAGCGGCCAACCGACAGTCTTGGCACCGCACGTGCTTTCGCCAATACTGAGCTGCATCTCGTTCATCATGCCGTAGTCCTGGTCAAAGTACGCGTACGTGTGCTCCACCTGCGGAATGTACCCCATTGGCGTCGAGTACTCTTGGGTCTTCCCGACCGCTGGGTCGTTCACAGGCTGGTAGTGAACTCCGCGATCCGGTGCCACTACTCTCGGGTATCCACCGTTGATGTTGTAGACGGCGCGCTTGCTACCCAGCTCGTGGTCCTGTGCTGGGACTCGAACAAGGCGCAGATCCGAGGCACCGCCACCAGCATCGTCCGTGTGAGCGATCAGCGTCGAGTTGTCTGCACTTGCGCCTTTCGTCACGGCAATGGCTGTGCACGCATCCACCTGGGCTTGTTGCAGCGACATCACCGCGAGTGCCATCGCAGCAGCGCAAAGGTGCGACCGGAAGAGCTTCATCTTGCACAAGTTCAAAGCTGGAATTGAGTGTCCTTGAGGTCTGGTTTGCACGACTGAAGTCGTCGAAGTTGGCAGTCCAGGTAAAAAGGGAGAGTGAGAGCTAACGATACCATGCCGGCGCAAGGAGATCGGCCCTCAATCTGGATGCAGAGACCGAAACGGATGGGGTCCAGCCATCAATGAGCTATTGGAAGTCTCTCACAACCTTGGTATCGGACTAATCTGGACTTCGTCCGCCCTGGAGTTTGGGTTGCACCTTCGCATGCGTCCAAACGCTTCAACGTCAACACCAACGCCTCTGCACTTGAGATGGTCAGAAATACTCAGCCGCATCGCAGGATCAGTGGAGGTGGAAACTGAAGTTAGTGATGGCGTGTGGGCCGTTACATCCACACTTGCACTGACATTGGGGCACCCATGTGACGTGGCATGGGACTTTTCAACGGTCGGACCGACTACCGAGTCTCTGGTGCTTCAGCGGTCTGGGGGTAAACGAAAGAGGTGCATTCGGATTGAACGGTTTGAGTTACTGCCTCTCACTACTTACAACGGCACTGGACAACTAATCTATATCATGACTGGGTCGTTACGCTCTTCTAGTTACGACGCATACGACGGGAGCACTTGCCAGCACTCTCAGCCTCGCCTGAAACTTCGTCGCTTTGGCCCTTGGTGGCAGCTGAAGCAGGTGCAGCCGTGGCCGGAGCAGCGACAGTCTTAGGAGCGGCGGTGGTAGGCTTCGGAGTCGGAGCAGGGGGGCAGCGGGGGTGGGTGCAGTTCCTTCACTCGAACTCTCTGCAACGGGTGCAGTGGCAGGCGTAGTCTTGGTGGACGTGCCAGCGCTGCTTCCCGAAACGATGATGTCCGAACATGTCGGGTAGGTCTGGTTAGCGATGTCCGAGTGCCAGTAGAATTGCAGGACGCAGTCTCCTGCCTTTTCGCAGCCTTTAACATCAGCGGGCATCTTGACGGTGACACCGTCGTCACCGGCGTGCTCAGCAAACGGCTTGATGTTCAGAAGAGTCTTGTAGCTCTTGTACGTGATTGTACCGGTGGAGTCCGCAACCGGTTTGAGGATGCTGAGCTTCATGAAGCCCGGGTGCGGGGCCGAGATAGTCCACTTGACGTCGAATTCCTTGCCAAGCTGGAGAGTAGTGACGTTGCTACACTGTGCCACGACATCCGTTCAAGAGGTTGAAGGTCGGCGCAACCGGGTAGTCGACCTGCTTGTGCTGCGAGAGACCCTCAATGGGGGCGATCTGAAGCTCGTTGAGACCGATGTTAATGAGAACGCCCGCGTCCTTGTGGTACTTCTCCGACATCTGTCTGTTGAGAGGGACAAGCATTTGGCCGTGGCCTTCGACTCCGGCGAAGAGGAGAACGGCGGCCGCCACGAGCGAGAAGATTCCAGTTGACGGCATGATTTGCTGTTCGGCGAGCTTGGCTGGATACAAATTGACGAATGAGGACAGTGGAAGTCGAACAACAAGACTGCCAACGAATGGAGTGTGATGACGGAGTGGAACCTTGCTGCCCACACCCCGTCCTTATAAGCGCAATCCGTCTGGCACGCACAAAACGCTGGCAAGCTGCAAGAGCGTGAATTCACGCCTGCCTTGGTTCCAGCTGCTGTAGGAGATCAGATGACTTAGCAAATCCTTCCAGCTACGTGCAATGCGTGACTTGCCGATTCTAAATGCCAGCTACGCTCACTCTATCTGAGTAAATCTCCGAGTGGGCGTTTAATGCAGCAAATACTGCCGCAGAAGCGTCAAGGGTACCGCTGTATTACCCAAGTACTGTTGTAACATGGAGGAAGACGAGTACGTGTAGCTCATGTCGGTAGTCATGCAGTTACCGAAGGTTAATTAACGCGCCTCGGTGTTCGCTGCTACGGTCATTTAATCCCACCTCACCCATGTTCGTGTGAACCACATGGACGCGATTCTATCGTGCAAAGCGTTATTTGATTCATAGCCGGTACATTTCCGTGGCCTGATTCCATTGACATTAGTTATTGGACTATCTCCAGATTGGAGCAACAAACAAAGTCGAAAAATCCGCAAAAAAACAGACCCTTTGGCTACAGCATGTAGGATAAATTACCCGAGGATTACTTAGGCCCAGGAGGCGGGAATCTATTCTGGATCATCTGAATTTGATACGCTTTCTGTCAACTTTAGTTCCAAAACGCCCAGTTAATCCAACAACTAAATGTCTCTATGCAATGGCAATGAAAGAATTACGCTGCAGCACTCCGGCGAATGTGGTGGGCAGCAACATGTACAGTATCGGGTACGCACTATTAATACTATAGCAGATAAGGAAGCAGGTAGTTCTCGACGGTAAAATATGGACAGCTCCACAACAACTGGAGTGTATGTGGATTAGAGCGGTGGCACGGAAGGAAAGCGACCAAGCATAGGCTAGGACACAAGGCATGCAGTTAAAAATTAGCCTTAACTGTCTTACGTGAATGATAGGGGAAGCAGTTCGACCGGAAGAACCCTCCTCCAGCACCATGGCTCAAACAAAAAAACTGGCGCTGACAAAAATACTGATGCATTTGGAGCTACTTTCCTCGCGGATGAAAGTCTTGAGTTGAGCATGGGGCAAGTGGATTTTGTCCTTTCAGGACAAACCTACTGTGAAGCATACTCAATTCAAGTGAATTGACTTTTGTCATTTTAAGGACAGTAGTACAAATTAAACAAAATGGTTTTTTAAAAGGACAGTACTGTCAGTACAAGTACAAAAGTGTGCTGGATGTTGGTCCTGACCAGACCAAAGATCGGAAGCCAACGGTGTCACACGACACGACAAGCACAAGTGGCGCCTTTGTACGCTTAATAAACACGTCATATCTAAAGCGGAGGTCTCAACTCGTCTTACAACCCGATATATAATCTAAACTGTGCCAAAAAAACGGGGGCCCTAATGATTTGGCGCGCACTATATACGCCTGCCAAACACGACGGTGGCTTACGCCGAAAATGCTACACTTACTGGTAGCAATCTCCTAAGTACATCTATTTTAATTACTTCAAGTAAAATACATGTATGACGGTGTCGAATGAGCCAGCTCGCCTTTTAAAAAGGCTCGTGGCAGTGTCGAGATTCTCCAGAACAGTATTTTACGATCCGTACTATGTGATTCCCGTTAAGCAAGAAGTCGGTTTGCAGTAAGATCGGTGACTTGCACGGGCCGCAACGGGGAGAACAGAAGCTTGAAGGCAAATCGAAAATTCGCAGCTTGAACGATTCTTTATTCAACGTTATACATGTATGTTACGAAAATGCTAACACATCCTGTTAGCATTTTTAAATTGACCCGTCCGGATAAGTAGGAGGCGACCATTATTAATAGATCCGGGGCAAAGTAGAAGCGTTCTTTTGCTATTATACAAGCTGTTCAACAACTGTACATGTAGTTCGTAGTACAAACATCGTACACGCCCAGTTTGATGTCGATGATGAAAGCACGCAAAACATGTTTTAAGACAATGCATTCGTCCACACCACATACTACTGCTCGTCAATACACCGCTGCAATTGCTTTTATCAGTCTTGAGGCCAGCTCATCATGCGTCGGCAAATTTGGGTTGGCTCGTGACTGTTGCAGGAGGTACATTTCCTGCTCGTTCAGTCCGTGAGGCGTGTTCCCCGGCGGCGGAAGTTGGTGGGGCAGCACAACGTAGTCGCTGTTGGTTTCGCATATTTCCATCATGGTATGCGCCACTTGCTTCCAAATCTGCTTCAGCCCGCGCAAGACACCAGCCACCACATGCGGATTTACGACAGCGTGCCCACGTGTCTCAGGGTGACGATGCCGCGGGGGCGACGCGAAAAAGATGCGAAGAAAATTGTCGGACGAGTCGTCTTCCGCCGGTTCCACAATCGCTAACACTTCAATCTACATGTTTCACATCATGAATTCCGGTCAGAAACAAACTATATAAAACAGTGCGAACGCATACACAAACGTACCGAGAATTGAGACCCTTCAGGCAACGCTGGCACGAAAAGTTTCATGCCGAATTCGAGGCGTTGACGCTTTGAGTTGCGAGGCTTCATTTCACGAGCCTTCGCATTCTTGCTTAGGCCAGACGGTGGACGCTTCTTATCTCGACCCAGCGACGCCGGATGAGATCCGCCGGTGCTTTGAATAAAGTTTCCTCTTTTATCGCTCCGACTGTTATCAGCGCCGTGACCTGAAGTAGATACCGGCGGATCTTGGTTTCGAGCCTTTACCAGCGCGTAGTACTGGAAATCCTCGACTTGGGCAACTTCAACTCCAGGAATTCCGCTTAGCGGCATTCGGAATACCTGCTTTCGAATGTATCCATTCGTTCGTTCGCGAGACTGCCCAGGCGACACAATGGCACGCCAGGCGCTGATGTCCACCTCCATGGTGCCGCTATCAGCATGGGCAAGGCGGAAAAATGAACAAGCATCCGATAGCAATGCCTCGAAAAATAGCGGGGCTGTAACCTTGCTACCGATATTTTTTTCCAGCACTTGAGCAAATTCTTCCGGTACGCTTTCGAAGAAAGGAGTGGCAGTCGTGGCTATCACAGCGTGCGGAGATGAAAGTCCACGTGTCGACGACTGTCCGCGACTAAACGGTCTCCACGGAAGCTGGACGGGCAGCGTGCTGAGGCTGTCAGAAAGCGAAGTCGTATCAGTGATCGCGGAAATTAGTCCTTTCATGACTTCGAGTGCGAATGCTCGGGGCAGGAATGCCAGATCCGCCTTCACACGCAGATTCTCTCGTGTGCCTCGACCGGACGATGAATCCAGAGCACCACCCATCGCCAATGCGGCAGCAGTGTCGGTAGTCGTCGCACTGTTGGGACCATCGGCGCCCAAAAGGGAGCCACGTCGTACAACCGGTGACGCGAACTGTTCTCTGGTATTCTTGTCTCGCAGCAGCTTCAATATCGATGTACAACTGCTACGAACCCCATCCAAAGAGCCACGCTCGATTTGCGCCTTAAGCATTGTGTCCCGCGAGAAGACCACACCTGCTCGCCACCGGATATGTAAGGCTGACTTGTGTCCAGAACCTTTCGCTTGTTTGCCATCAGTGCTGTTGTCGATCGCCGAGGAAGCCATCGAGGATGCGTCGCCCGTGGGAATACTTTTTCGCTCCTTCGTGTCATCATCACTGACCGGTACATCCTCGACATTCACGAGCACCTCAATGGAAAAGCAGTTGCTGTAGGGAATGCTGAGTGTGTAAATCTTGGATCGAAGCGCAGCCTTATGCGATGTCCTCCCATAGTCACGTTCTGCATCCTCATCCAGCAAGTCGTTGTCAACCATGCAAGAGTGATACTGCTCAATGGTCACCGCTTTCATGTTGTTGGGTGCCACGCTCTTCGCGATGCCCCTACTGCTGCACGTGGAAGGATGATTGGACATGGTACCGGCATCTGTGCGATAGCTAAGAGCGCGTACCAGCCCAAACTGTGGGTGCGAATGCCACTCACGAAGTAGATCAGCACTGCCTCCCTTTTCTCCGTTCGCGCTGGATTTTGACCCAGGGGCTGTGGTGGATCCAACCGGTGCAGATTGGGTCAGCTGTGACCGCTCAATCCTGCACTTGACACGCGTAGCGTGCGGAGCTATAATCTCTAGGAATTCATTCACACTCGAGCCAGGTATAGTCACTGTCATCAGCTCTGTCATGTCTTCTTCGGGCATCTCCAGGAATGAGGGGGTCCGTCCAGCTTCTGCGTTCGCATCGGCGACGGCTTCAAGCCACGGCAAACGCACATTGCCAAGATCCCACCTTGCGAGCATCGGAGCCTGAAAAGTAGCGCCCTTCGCTTGCAGTAAACCTCCAATCAAATGAGGCGCCGTCTGGGCTCTAGCCAAAGCGCGCGAAGCTGACGAGGAGCCCACTTGCGACCCGGAATCTGCTGCTATCAACGACGTTAAATCCGAGCTGTACACGAACCCAATAGCGTGGTCAAACTGCTTCGACAAGTACAGGCCACGCTTGCGGGGTGATGATCCACGGCCGCTGCGATCATGCTCACAGAAAGAGTCTTCTTCAGTTTCAAAGCTGGTACTGTTGCTGTTGCTGTTGCTTCTGCTGGTCGGAACTGCTGGATGTGCGAAGCTCGTGGACCCCGGCTTGTTGGCCAGCCACATGCCTTTGCCGAACCGTGCCGAGCCCAGTATGAGATACACCTGTGGACTGCAGGCTCCAACGCCTTTATCTCCTGGTCTCTGCAGCACTCGGAACGCTTCCCACGCGTGCAACTTCTTGCTGGCCACAATCATCCGCTGCACAAAGTTCTGGCCAATGTATCTCTGCGTAGCAGCAGATCGGAAGCCCCAGTGATGGGTCTTGCCTCTCTCCACATGGAACAGACACGACGCGTTGGGCTTGCTCGTGAACACGAGCTTCCTGTGCTGCGTAGCCCGCAAGAAACAGCCCGTGCCCGGATCCATAAGGTACACGGGCGCACCTCGACTGAACATGTGGTCCTTTAAGCTGCCTTTAACCTGTTCGTACAGCGAACTGCCGCTCGTACTGGACGACACGATCTCCGGCCGCTGGCTGCTGAGGCCCAGCGGCCGACGAAGCGACGCCCGGCCCTGCTGCGGCCAGCGCTCACTGAAGGCCTTGAAGAGCTCGGTCCGCGCGGCGGCCAGTGCCTCGGCCGGCGTCAGTTTCTGATCTTGGACTTGGCGGCCGATAACCAGCACGGCCGCCAGCGTCTCCCACACTTGCGCGAAGAACCCCCAGCCGCGGCCTTCGATGACGACGTTGATGGACACGAGCGTCGGGAGTAGTGAGAAGAAGGCGAGGGGCACGAAGGGTGTGCTGGCCACGGCGGAGCTGAGTCTTGAGGCCGCAAAGAGCAGCAGGCCGCTGGTCCCGAGAGACAGCAGCAGCAACGGCACCTTAGACGCCATGATTCCGCAGTCCTCCTAAGTCCAATTGCAAACTGAAGAGCTACATAGTTTTGACTTGATATTTGTATACCCTGTGATAATGAATTGTGTGACGTCACTCGAAAAACTGTGGAAATGGATAGTTTACGCCAATATATCCCGGAAATGATTATGTACCGAACTTAGGTTTCGCCGCAAAGCATGTTGAGACGACAACAACAACGTCCGAGCTGTTGGTACATGTAACGACTTCTTGTCCGCATTCGGGAACGAGGTTTTCGTATTACCACTGTCCTCAACCTGGTTGGCGTCGATTGCGCCCGAGTTGGAACAGATCTGGCGACTTGTAAGCTTCCACGGTCAGGTATTTGACAGATAGCAAAGAGCGTGATGTTACCCGGCATGTATGCGCCGAAGGCTTTATCGCGGACCATCACGCTGGCCACATCGATTTGAAAGCTGGCCTAGTTTGGTTTTCAAGATAATACTAGGCTCTGCTTCTTACTACAAACAAGGTCTGTACTTTTGCAACCGCATCAGACGGTATCTAGCAGAGGCGGCGTATGTCACCTGAAACCGTATGCTACCGAAAGCTACCAAAAAGCTATCGAATTCTACAGAAGGCTACCAAAAGCTATCAAAAAGCGGCCGGATGCTAGTGGAAAGCGATCAAAGCT
>LGSN01000377.1:0-32927 GCA_001314375.1 Phytophthora podocarpi | reverse complement strand
TTAAATAGATTGCACCCTCTCTAAAACGATTGAAAGGTTCGGTACAAATACAATGCATTCTGCAAATACAAGATCTCTCTTAAACTCCCTTGTTTTTGGTCAGTATTGCTATTGTATTTATTGTAAATTCCGTCTAAATTTACCAATCGGGTCAATAACCCGGATTTCTACGAAACTGCACCAATACAAATTCAAGTCATTTCGTATTGTGTTGACACCAAGTCGCAGCGTCTGATGTATCTATCGGATACAGGGGCGAGCAAGCATCTATCCGCGCTACTTGGAAAAAGAGCCATTTTACTTCGTTTGCATTAGGTAAATTGCTCACAGACTGACTGACCCTAGCTAGTACTTGACTTTCGGATCGTAGTCCAGAGCCCACACAGCGAATGCTGAAGCCGACGCGGAGACTCGTCTCAGAAGCGTCTGGGGTTACTTCGTTACAGTGTAAACATGGCTTCCACCAGGTGGTGCATTTGAGGGCGTATTGTGCGAACGAAAGTCGCCTTGCTCCAAGTCGCTCAAATACTCGCTACCTTCGTCATCACCATCGTAGTCGTCGTCTCACGAACAGATGCTAATCCATCGAGGTTGACTTCAAGGTCTTCATTTTCGTTTTCAACAACCATCAAATTTCGATCTCGTCGTCGCTCAGTAACCTTTCCGCGTGGGGGCAGCAGCGGCGTCACCTTCGAGTCCTTCTGCAACGATTGACTCGTTGGTGAAACTTCTGCCGGTGATACACCAAATTCGGTATCGGATCTTTGACGCGAGAGAGCAGGCATCGGCGCTGAAGACGGCGAAACTCTTTTAATATCATAGCCGTTCAACACGCGGAATAATCGCTGGCGCTGCAGTTTCTCCTCCTCTCGACATTGCAGTCGTTGTTCCGGCGTGTCAAAAACCCACATGGTCTCGCCGTCGCTACTGCTGGAAGTCTGACGAATTGTAGATCTTGTTGTACGTTCGTCTTCACCTTCGTCTTCTGAACGCTGGCCTTCACTAGGGTTTCTCCGGTGCTTATGCTTCTCGTGACCACGATGTTTCATGACAGACCGCGTTAATGCGTGAAAAACATCAGCGATATTGAAGTCGTAGTGCTTTCAAAGGCATCCAGTTTGATCTTGCTGTTTAGCTCCAGGATCTTATTTTCACGAAGACTGCACAAATGGATGTTAGTTTCCGATGTGCCACCGCGTAGATCATTCGTGTTCTTGCCATCTGAGAGTCCCGACTGGTTTGGATCAACTTCGTCATGAGTTACGACTTGGAATGATCCCCGACGTGATAGTAGTGTTGTAAAGTTGCGAAGACGACCACAACGTAGGTGTCCAAGCGCTTTTTCTCCTGATATTCACGTAGCTTTATTTTCAACCTTCTCCATTTGCTTCTCTGCTCGCCCCACAATAACATCCCAGCGTTTGCGCAGTTGATCCGAAGTGTATGGTTCAAACTGGGGATCAAAATGGTTCTGTTTGGCCATGAGACCACCAAGCACGCGAATCAGTTCCCACTTTGTCCCCACACGCTCAACAGCAAGAACCAGCAATTCATTGTTAAAACAATCGCAGTGCTTAATGTGTTCCGTGCAAAGAGGACACAAATCCTTTCAGCCCCAGGCCTGGATAATGAGATACCATGCAAAATTCTGCGCAACTCCCACGAGGGACATCTGTAAGATCGCGGAAAGCACCCCGTAGTAGGAAAAGTTTCCTAAGAAAAAGATAACTACGCCGCGCCCAGATGTAGAAAATTGGTGCCTGTGCCAACGTGAGAAGCACTACCACGAGCACTTGCAACAGGAACGCCAGGCGAAAGGAAAATCCCTTCAAATCTCCACCTGAAGCTTTCGCGCGGAAGTACTTGCGTCGCTGACGAAAAATGAGTTTGAACAGTTCCTTGAATATGGCTTTGCCAGCTGATGGTGGGATGGGACGTCAAGATAGCGTACATTACCACGGACGTCAAGATCGTGATACTGGCGCCGTACAAATCACGCAGCATCACGATAATAAGCAGCACGTAGAATGTGACATACAGTGAACACACCACAATGAGAGCTCGCTCGCCACGTGAGAGTCTTTCGTTGCGGTACGGGAAAAAGACCCACGTGAAGTAGTTTTCATGACGCCACCACGTGTAGAACGGCTCAAACGGCCGACGAAACTTCATCCAGCAGAACGGTCCACAGAGCCTAGCTTCGGTACCTTTCGATCCCAAGGCATGGGCTGCCAGTAGTCCACTTCATTCTCTGGTACATTCAGCTCACGCGAGTAAATGCGCTCAATATGCTTCTTCCAGCCCTCGCCATGAGTTACCATTTGGAAAACACGAAGTCCAAATAACGTGATGACCAGGTAGGGAAAAACGAGTAGTAAGTAGGCTCCACCGAGCCACCCGGACGAACTGCAGGCTACTGGCATCGGGTTCACGGACATGTGGGTGACGTTGAAGTGTTCCCACACAGCTTTCTACTTCATTTTTTCTGGTCCAGGTTGTAGATCTTCTCAGTGGAATACACACTCGTGGGGAGCTGCATGGTACTGCAGTAGTCAGCTGTCAGATTCCGCTCTAGGTAGTACGGTTGTACAACAAAGTACATGCTCTCCTTGATTGTGTTGTCGATGTACGTATAAGGCAAGTGCACGTAAGTAGCACGTAGTTCAGAACCCGTAGCAATGATCTCGAATGGCTCGCCTTCGATGTAGTGTTCGTACTCGTACTCATTAAGCAGCAACACATTGAAGTATGTCGAGTTCGGGTTCACACTTGAGCTCAGAGTGTCTGGGTTCGGCGTCTCGATGGTGTACGTAAGGTGGAAGTCGACCTCCTCTAGAAAATGGAGGTATGTATAATCTTCCGTGACCTGAACGTCCTGAACCGTGAAGGCGTCCAGATGCAGCACCTCGTTTAGCTGCAGTGAAATGCGAGATGACCAACCACATATTATGGACACCCACACCAATAAGTAGCCACGTCCAGAATTGCGTGCAACCGCGGCGTTTGCTGTACCTCGTCCCCAAGTATCCAGTCCAAAAGTGTTCGTGCTCATGTATGACTGGCCTCTCTTGTACGTAGGTTACTCCACTTGAATTTCCTTCGTGAGTATGCGAGCCACTGCCTTGAGTATTAAATATTCTGCTTGCCGATACACCCGCCAGGTCAATCTGTATGTTGGGCTCGTGACAGACAGATCTGCAGTAGTCGATGTACGCATCGAGCAACTCAGTGTCCAGTGCCGGATCACCCATTTCATCGTCGTCCCTGGTTCCCTCTCCATCCTTGCGATCAGATTCCACTACATCATGCACCTCACCACCCCATATGGTCTTAATGACGACCCTCGTCGAAATGTGTCAAGTGTCACTGGCTGGTCCGCATCGGCTAACCCCGTACCAGATCCTCGAGCAGTGAATTATTCTGCGTCGACTCGGACGCTACTCTCCGCCGAACTTTGCCATTTATGAGCCGCCCCCGCTCGGTACTCGTGTATTCACGTCTCTGACGCCGTCGACTGTCACTCATGGTGTCATTGATCTGTAGTGAAAGTTTGTCGGACTCATCAGTTTCCTGACTTGCACTCGACACCATTAGCGGTCCTTCTGAAGCACTCCTTCATGTACGATTAGTGAGTGAGAGTATTTCCTGCCTCCGCTTCTGCGAAGCACAGATCGCTCGTGGTGGCAGCCGTAATAATGTCCCTGCTGTAGAGCCAATCATGGTCGAAGAAGGCATCATGTCTCACAAGGGGACTGTCATCTCAATTAGCATTTACGCTTGCTGATTAACCCCCTTAACAGCTTACAGGCAATGGCTGGCGTCCAGGTGGACTATCGCAAGAAACGTTAAGCCCCCCCTTTCTGAAGCTGAATTCGTCAAACAAATACGTCAAATCCATATCTTGCTTGTCGGCAATGATTAACAAACTGCACCAGAGACAACAGGCATTGAACTCAGTGCTTGGACATTACAATAAAGAATTGGATGATCAAATTCACACAATAATAAATACATGAGTAATGAGCGAATCAATTATAAAGAAAGGAGCAATAGCAATTGTATTGTGCTCGTTGTTCTTCCCCTGCTTCTAACTGTCGCCAGTGTCACTGACGTCAATTCCCAGTAGCATGTACGCATCCCATTACTTACGATTCGCGCGCAGAAACTGTATCTCAAAGTTGATGGGGATGAATCGGATGTCGAAAGAAATAGCTACCGTAAGGCCGTGTGCTGAGATCATTGGACGAGAGAAACGCTAACACAACAACAATGGTTCTTTTAAGAGTAAATTGTTTGTGCAAATGTCATGGCATCACTATACCATAAAATCCGTAAGTGTTGATGAGTATCAATAATACGAGTTGAGTTTGTAGTACAATATTCATAAATGTGGTAGAAAAATATCAATGCTATTTATTATAATACATTTTTCCAGGCACTGATTGAACCTACCTTGACGTGAGAGCACAGGTGACAACATCTATGGTGCTAGCATACTTGCGTCGTAGTCATGTATGGATATAGTCATTCAAGTCACTGAAAGCCGAGCTTGTCTCCTCGAGACGCTGTGCAGGCGTATGAATACCCATATCATCCCCCATAACTACATGCACTTCTTGAGCTGCCGCTCCACCGGATTGGTAGCTAGGTCTGGATTTACGCTCGTCTTCGCGGCCACTGTTCCTGTCCTGGTGTTGCTCGGACCCATTGGTGATCGTCGCGACCACGAAGATTCGTCACGGATTATGTGGGCGTGGAAGACGTCAAAAACGATTGCATCGTATCGGACAGAGCCTCTCGAATTCGTCAGCTTGATCTTGCTATTATTCTGCACCAGGATCTCCGTCTCGTCAAAACAGCTACGTACCTATATATAGGATAATAAATGGCAGTCCCTTGCAATCACTTGAGCTCTTGCTTTTCCTGCAATCAACAGAAGCAGCACCGCTTTGAAAATTCCTCAACTGAACTTCTCAATTGCTCGAACTAGACGTATTAATAACCTTAGCTCTTGTAGGTGGGTTAGTTCAGGATTTTCACAATGAATCTTGCTGCAACTCGGTCCTGTTCACGCCAGGGGGAAAGTGTCACAACAACCATCCTGTCATACAGCACTGCACCGCCGCAAACATGTAGCCATCAGGATACCGCTTAACAGGTACTATTATAATAAGTATTACGCATGTACACATGCACACGTACTACATATACTGTAGCGCCACGCTACAACGAGGCAAGTGCCTCTGCTGAGTGAGCAAAGCTGTCCACTTTCCAAGGTTTGCATGGTGGCATCGAAGTACCGGCCTGTTTGAAGGAGGTACGGTACACCGACTAAAATGTAGCAAACAATTCGGGCGCGTAATCAAAAATACCTCTCTGTCATTGGATATAAAAGGCCCAAAAAATCGTTGATTGGTTTAAAATGGATACCACCCTGTCCATCAGCATAACAACTGTGGAGTCAGCAGTCACATCGAAAGAGCACTCACTTCGGCCTCTCGTGTGGTGACGTCCGACCATTCGCCAATCGCCCGCCTAAGAGCTTCGATGCCGTCTCCGACGTCGGAGCGACAGCGAGCGCCGCATTTCCTCGGATCCGACGAGTTCGATGAGCTCCCAGTGAGTCAACGGAGCTTAGGAGGCGTTTCAAGCAGCGACAGAGGCAGTCGACGACGCAGACGACGCCGAGACACGAGCGCAGAGCCGGAAACTCTCTCCAGCGGCGAGTTCCGACGCCGAACAGCGTCCGAATCGGTTCTACCGGATTCACAGAATGATCAGAACCAGCGGCACTCGCTGACTAAGGAGAACTGTGTGCTGTTCGAAGACTTGACGCGGTTGGCCGACAAGAACGAGCCCGTGCACTTCGACGCGTTCCGACAAAGTTCGACGCGACGCAACAGCCGCGTCAGTGAGGCACTGTATATAGGGGTGAAAGAGGGAGACTCGGACGAGGAAAAGGAGGTGGTGCAGGCAGTTGACGACGGAGAAAATAGTGGGGCTGAACAGCTGGATACGGAGCTGCTCGAGGCCTATTTGGCCTATTGCAAGTCTATCGGACACGACCCGAACATCCAGATTAACACCGAGGATTTATCGGAAGCTCAAGACGAAGGCAGGGAAGTGATTTCGGGGCGACCATGTGTGCCGGAGCATAAACATTTTTGGACGGACTTCATAGGGACCAGATACAGCAAGCGAAGAGGTTGCGTGCAGTTCTGGACGTGGCTGTTAATTGGCGTGGGTGTCGTCGTTTGGTTGGGTCTATCACTTTCATCGCTGCATCTGAACGAGGTACTGCACCTGGACGCTTTCATTGTGCAGAACGTGCAGGTTACGCAAGACTACACCTATCTTCATTTCCTGGAGGAGGTGGATTTCCACCTCACGTACACCATCGAGACGCCCAATTCCGACACATTGAGCTCCAGTGCGAACCCCAACTCATCGTATTTTAACGCGCTGCTTCTTAATGAGGATGAGTACGAACATTACGTGGAAGGGGAGCCTTTTGAGTATGTTGAAGAGGGCTCGACTCTGCGGACGACGTATTCTCAGTTACCGCGCACCTACATCGACAACACCATCAAGGAGACGATGTATTTCGTCATTCAGCCATGCTACCTCGAACGGGATCCCACAGCCGACTACTGTCAAACCTCACAACTGCCGTCGAGCGTGAGCTCTGACCTGAAGATCTACGATCTGGACAAGGTGAAGAAGATGAGCGAAAGGGCTGTGTGGCAGCATTTCAACGCCACTTATATTTCAGTGAATCCGATGCCGGTCGCATGCAGCTCGTCTGGAATTGTTGGCGGGGCATATCTGCTGCTGTTCTTGCCATACCTGATCATCACGCTATTTGGACTGCGCGTTTTTCAGATGATCACTCATTGCGAGAGCTTTCAGAAGAACATCGAGCGCGTTTACGCTCGCGAACTGAACGTGCCGGAGAACGAAGTGGACTACTGGCAACCCATGCCTTGGGATCGAAAGGTGCCGAAGACGAGGTTGTGTGGACCATGCTGCTGGAAGAAGTTTCGCCGGCCATTCGAGCCATTTTACACGTGGTGGCGTCACGAAAACTACTTCACGTGGATCTTTTGTCCATATCGCAATGAACAACTCTCACGTGGCGAGCGGGCTCTGATCGTGGTGTGCTCGCTGTATATCACGTTCTACGTATTGTTCATCATTGTGATGCTGCGGGATTCTTGGGGAGCCGATATCACGATCTTCACGTCGGTGGTGCTGTATGCTATTCTAGTCTCTATCTTGCCTTCCGCTGGCAAGGCTATCTTCAAGGAGCTGTTCAAGTTGATCTTCCGTCAACGGCGCAGATATTTCCGCGCGAAGGCCGCTGGAGGAGACCTGAGTGGGTTTTCTTTTCGGTTAGCGTTCATTTTGCAGGTTTTCGTGGTGGTTCTTCTCACCCTGGCACAGGGACCAATCTTCTACATCTGGGCTTTCCGCAGTTGCCTCTTCCTCAAGCAGTTTATTTACTACGGTGTGTTGGCAGCGATTACGCGAATGTCACTCATGGGTCTTGCTCAGGACTGTGCGTGGTACCTCATCATCAAAACCTGGGGTTGGAAGGACTTATGCCCGTACTGCACAGAACGCATTAAACACTGCGATTGCTTCAACGATGAAGTACTGGTGCTTGCTGTTCAACACGTGGGGCCAAAGTGGGAACTCATCCTGGTTCTCGACGGTCTTCTTGCGAAACAAAACCACTATGAACCGCAGTTTGAACTGTATACGTCGGAGCAATTGCGTGAACGTTGGGATGTCATTGTGGAGCGAGCAGAGAAGCACATGGAGAAGGTCGAGAAGCTTCGAGCATATCGCGAAAAGAAGCGGCAAGACGCGCTACGTCATGACCGCATTCGACGCAGCTTTACCAGCTTCTTATCGTTCCATGGCCCGATGCAAGCAGTTCACCCTGACTCCGAGAACGGCAGAAATGACAATGACGATGATATCAAAGAGCGTGCTAGTGATCACGACGACGTCTTGGACTCGGACGAGCACATGTGCAATCTCCGCGAGAAGAAGATCCTGGCCCTGAACAGTAAGATTCAGCTGGACGAATTCGAGAAACACTACGACTCGAACATCTCCGACGTCTTCCACGCACTCGCGCGCTCTGTCATGAAGCGTCGTCGTCACGAGAAGCACGAACACTCTGGACACGAGCATGAAGGTGAAGAAGACAAACGTAGTCCAAGAACCACCCTCACAACGCGTCAGAGCAGTGATTCCAGCAGCAGCGACGGCGAAATAATGTGGGTCTTCGATACACCCGCGCAGCGGCTGGAACGCCGCGAAGAGGAGAAGTTGCAGCGCAAACGCGCTTTCCGCGTCCTGAACGACTACAACATTGAGAGTGTGGGCTCCTCGTCAGAACCAGCTGTCCCTGTACTCTCTACGTCATCGTCAGGACCGGCACAGCCAGCAACCAGCCAGTTAAGACGGCAAGACACGAGGCGAGTACCGCTGCTATCAACGCGGAACAAGCCAACGACACCACGAGAAGAAGACATGGTGATCCTCATGCCGGATGCACGTAGCAAGAGCAAGAGCAAGAGCAAGAGCGACAAGTACAACAAGGAAAACCTCGATGCGGTGGCAAACGTGCAGGTGGAGGACGACTACGATGACGAAGAAGACAGCGACTATCCGAGTGACTTGGAGCGCGGCCAGTCGCGCTCTGCTTCTTCATCTCATGCAGCAGCAGGGGCGAACCGAGTCTATGCTGTCACAGAGCGACCGAAGACTCTTTTCCGGCGAGTGTCCACTTCTGCTTCGGCTTTCGCTGCGTGGGCATTGGACTACGACCAGAAGGCTGCGCAGCAATTGTAAATACATGTATCGGACGCTGTTGAAGTGCGACTTGTGCATCAACATAAACCATCATTCCTGCAAATAGCCCTAATCGTTTAACAATTTTGAGCCAATTAGATGTGTGTTGACGCGTGTGCCCATCCTCGCTTGTTATTTCTTCGTTTAAAAACGTTTCTTACACACGTATCATACGCGTAAAATTCACCTCCAGAGAATGTTTGTCCAGTCCCTCGCCATCACACAATTGGCCCACAGAAGAAGTCAAGCCGCTCGAAACTTCCGTCAGCAGATCACTTCTTGAGGATGCAGGCTCTGCGCACCTTGTCGAGCCCCGCGCGCGCGGCCGCTAGCCTGCGTATGCGCGTCGCTCAGACGGCCACCTCGACACGCGCCTTCGTCACGGACAAGCGCTACACGCCTGTGAACGAGGTGCCCGCCAGCGTCTTGGAGAACGTCGGGTCGGACAAGATCTTCTCGCCGGGCTTCTCCGTGCGTGGCGGTGAGCACGCGCCCGTCAAGGGCGCCAAGCCCGCATACCTGGACGTGCAGGCCACGGCACCCATGGACCCGCGGGTGCTGGACGCCATGCTGCCGTACATGACGTACGCGTACGGCAACCCGCACTCGACGACGCACGAGTTCGGCTGGGACGCCGACAAGGCAGTCGAGCACGCGCGCGGGAGCGTCGCTAGCTTGATTGGCGCCGATTCGAAGGAGATCATCTTCACATCAGGCGCCACGGAGTGCAACAACGCCATCTTGAAGGGCATTGCGCACTTCACCAAGGCCAAGAAGAAGCACATCATCACCACACAGATCGAGCACAAGTGCGTGCTGGACTCGTGCCGTGTGCTGGAGACCGAGGGCTTCGACGTGACGTATCTGCCTGTGAGCACCAACGGTTTGGTGGATCTTGAGCAGCTGAAGGCTGCGATTCGCCCGAATACGGCGCTCGTGTCAATCATTGCAGTGCACAATGAGATCGGCGTGCTCCAGCCGCTCAAGGAGATCGGCAAGATCTGCCGTGAACGCAAGGTGTTCTTCCACACCGATGCGGCGCAGATGCTGGGCAAGCTGCCGATCGACGTGAACGAGATGAACATTGACGTCATGTCCATGTCGGGTCACAAGGTCTATGGCCCCAAGGGTGTTGGCGCCATGTATGTGCGCCGTCGTCCGCGTGTTCGTCTGGAGCCGATAATTTCTGGCGGTGGCCAGGAGCGTGGTCTGCGTAGTGGCACCCTGGCGGCGCCGCTGGTCGTGGGCTTCGGCAAGGCGTGCGAGGTCGCTGAGCAGGAGATGGAGAACGACCACCGATGGGTCAACTACCTGTCTGACAAGCTCTACCACGGCATCACGGATCGCATCGAGCACGTGGTGCTGAACGGCGACCTGGAGCAGCGATACCCGGGTAACCTCAACCTGTCGTTCGCCTACGTGGAGGGCGAGAGTCTGCTCATGGCGCTCAAGAACATCGCCGTGTCCTCGGGCAGCGCGTGCACCAGCGCATCGCTGGAGCCGTCGTACGTGCTGCGCGCCATCGGCGTGGGCGAGGACCTGGCGCACACGTCCATCCGCTTCGGCATCGGCCGCTTCACGACGGAGGCCGAGATCGACTACGCCGTGGAGCTGTGCGTCCAACACGTGACGCGTCTGCGCGAGATGAGTCCTCTGTGGGAAATGGTGCAGGAGGGCATCGACCCTAACACGATCCAGTGGAGCCAGGACGCGCACTAAGCGGGTATGGATAGGAAAGTGGCTAGCGTTGAGCTAGCACTTGATTAAAACGGCAACAGATGCACTACAGCTAATACATAAACCGTTTGCAACACTAAAAATTGTTGTTTACTGACTTCCCTCAGCAAGCAGCAACCGCCACTGCACCGCAAAGCTTGCCTCGCCAAAGTTTGGTTTGCCACGCTAACGCTCGCGAGCTTCGCCGGATGAAACTCAGGAAACGCTGGTCAACAGAGCGCTGCCTTTCGCCGAGAGCAGGTGAGGTACTCTCTCTATCTCTCTTTCTCTCTTTCTCGGTCTCGGTGCAACTACGACGCTCACGGCGTTACTGCTGCCGCCCGCCACAAGCGCTTGCCTTGCCTCCCCCTTGCCCTTGCCTGCCAGCTGTGACCAGCGTCTTGAAGTTGTAGCGGCGATGGCAGCAGCGCTTTCGCGTCGCCGAGCTTTCGATCATCGGGGGCCGCGTGACGACTCGTCATTATTGACGAGCATGGCTCGCGCGAGCGGACGACGACAGCAAATTGAAGTTGCCCGCGCATGTCTATCTGCAGACTGAGATAGATACTGTACCACATACAAATAACTTTGAGCTTTCACTCCATTCCAGTAGAGCGCTTCAATCACCGCCACCGCAACTCAGCCGCTCGTGGTGTCGGAGCCTGCACCCTCGACTTCCCGTTTCCATTTGCGGCTATCGCGGTGGTCGGAGCTGGCTGGACTGCGCCTTACGAAATCCAAGTCAAAACTGAGCGGAATCCGGTCATTTATTGGAGCGTGACACGCCCATCTGACTTGGCGTTTGTATGCTCTACCCATCCCTTCGACACCGCTGATTGGTCCGCACCGATTCAGCTGGCTGTGAGGCAAGCCCACCGCGTCATGGAGGCTCCATGGAGTCCATGATGGAGCTTGGCGATTCGACTCGAATTTCGAGCCTCCCTTTACAGGGATCGGCAGTTGTGCCGCTCCGCTCGTCC
Organism: Phytophthora podocarpi; assembly: GCA_001314375.1. NCBI lineage: Eukaryota > Oomycota > Peronosporomycetes > Peronosporales > Peronosporaceae > Phytophthora > Phytophthora podocarpi. Next base: position 21,366 of record LGSN01000377.1, on the reverse strand, counting down.
CCGCTTTGCCTTCACCGCGTGTGGCTCGGCGACGCTGCTCAGACTCTGAGTCAGAGCGCTGCTGTCGGTGCAGCAAAAACAGATAAGAAGCGTAGGCTGCTGCAATGAAGAACGGCGCTGTTACGGGAAATCTCAGGCAAGCGCCCCTCCAGGGTTCGCGTTTCATCAACTGTGCAGAATTCGACACCTTGGGGGACCGAAAATCGGGTCGCGAAGCAGAATCAGGCAGGGCGCGCTTACTGCTGCCGCTGCTGCTGGCGATGCCGTGGAAGATCGCGAGACAGCAGCTTGCTAGTCAACGCATGTGGTTGCACTGCGTCATGAGAATCCACGCGAGCCTCTTCCGACGTCCTGGTGCAACAGGACGACAACGAGTGACTTGCTTCGAGTATGTGATCAGCCGTTACACCTTGAGCCCCCCTCTCGCAGAACTTCATGCAGTAATCAATACAAAAAGCAAGTTACTTGGCAGTTGGTAATCTATTTTGGGGGAGGGGCGATAAATTCCTGTCCGGACTGGCTTTCTCTCGCTGACGTCCCTTACCAATACAAACATCAAGCTCAAAATTTCTATGCGACAAAACCGGGACGGACTAGGTACCTACCTTGTTTGAATTTTAAAATAAAAGACGGTAAACTACCTCTTTTGGACTTCGCTGCACTGCCCCCATTCCCGAAAAAGCCACGCGCAGCTCAAGCTCATAAATCAAGCTACATAACCATGTACGGCAGCGCCCGGTATTCCCGACACCACGGAGGCAGCAGCAGCAGCTACCACCAGACGCAGTACACATCGTCCCCACCCAAGTACAGCAGTCACGCGCAGTACTCTTCGCCCTCCAAGTACAGCGCCTATGACGGCTACTCGTCGCCTGTCAAGCCTACGTCCTACCAGCAACGCAGCTACGCCGAGTACTACTCGTCCCCTACTAGCCCCACGTACTACAACCAGCAGCAGCAGGAGTACTACAACTCTGGAGCTTCTACGGCGTCTTCGTCCTCCCAGGAAGGCCCGTTCTACGCAGATGAGCTGGACGAACTGGATGACTACACTATGGGTATTGCCAGTGCCGATATGACCACGATTCCCACCGTCCCGACGCCTGTGAAGCTCAGCAAGTACGAGCTGGGCAAGACTCCGTCCGGTAGAGTCATGGTGACGGCCGGCAACCAGACCATCGAGTTCTTCTCGTGCGCTGTGAACGCGCCGCTGTCGCGGTGTATGATCGTGCACGAGTAAACAGAGGAAAAGGACAAAGAGTCTGGTGTGTCAATTCACATGACACCACTGTACGTTGCACGTAGTGCGAGCCTACCTTCCTCCAAACTCACTGCTCGTGTGTCGCCTGCTGGCGGATGTTCCAAGAGATTTTAAGTTTATTACCTACGTACCCTCCCTCCTTCGAGGAGACTCAACAGCCATTAAGTGTACCATTATGAAGGTATGTTGAGCTCCTCAACTGTACAAGAGATGAAGAAGATGAAGAAGGAGACGCAAGTAGTCGAAGCCCCCCACTCTCCCTTATAACTCCCCCTCCAAGTGCCGCACTACCTCAGTCAAAGTCGGAAATGACAGCTCGCCCCTCGTGTGCGTGTGTGTGCATCGTGTGATCGTCGCGTGTATCTACGAAACCTATCTAGCAACCTACCTCCCCAGGCTCTCAATTGCCTCCGCTTTTGTTGTAGAACTACCAAGTATATAGTACTATGATTGCCACTGATGAATATGAAGAACAAGACGTTATATTGTCTCCACAACACGACCGGTAGTCTCGTACTACCTACTCCTGCGATGCAGTCTCGCACTCCGTCTGCTTTTTACCAAGAAGACGTTCCTCCGTCGCGACACGTTCGAGTTCGTCAGCCACGGCGATGGCTTTGATGAGTGCCGCGATCCAGCCGTTCATTTCGTCGAGACCGGAGGCGGCGAAGTGCAGAGGCTTCTTGGGACTGCCGCCGCCTTTGTTGCTGTGTGTGAGACGGAATTGATGCGGCCGCTTGGGCTGCGACCGGATGCGCAGCGTGTAGCCGCTGAGTTTGAACACGGCGGCGGGAGGTTCGCTGCCTGCGAGGTGCTCGGCTTGAGACGCGAACATGCCCAACGAGCCTTTGCGCACGAGCAGCACGAAGAAAAACGAGTGCCACGTCTTGCGGTACACTTTCGAGCTTTGGCCGTACGCTCCTTGGAGGAACTCGAGCGTGCCCAAGTGGATGGCAGCAGATGACGTGAGAGACGACTCGGACGAAGCTTCGCCGTTGTCGGTCTCTTGGGTTGTCGCCTGGTCTTCGGAGCTCGAGTCGTTGGCTGGGATCGGCACTGTGGCCTCGCGGACTTGGTCGCTGCTGCTGGTTAGCGAGCCCCGTCGAGCAGCCTCGCCGATCTCGTCGAAGCAGGTAGCGCACACCCGCTGACGCTTGCCAGTTGGCTCCGAAAACACACGAAGAGGAACCGTGTGAGGCGAACACACGGCACACACGAGGCTCAAGCAGCGACGACACTAGGACACGAAGGCCTCAAAGCATTAGCAACGATGTTAAAGATGGCAAAGCATGCTTCAAATGGGACGGACTCACGTGGTGGCGGCGGTTGAGGAAGGTGAAAGCTTCGTGACACACGGAGCAGCGATCACTGCAGTCATCGGGTGTCCACGTACGCTGCAAGACTCAACACAACAAAGGTTAGTCTTGGTAGAACTCGTACAGCTTCCTGTGGCTGGGCGTGTAGCTCACCAGCAGCGCGCCATCCCAACTGGGAGGCGACTGCCATTGCGGCAGTACGTCCTCCACCACGCGAATGTACTCGCGTTGAGCTTCCTCCGCCGACATATCGCCGAGCTTCTGCCACATCTTCCTGCACTCACACACACACAGAGAACAGTCCTCAGCAAGGATCAACACAACAGCAAACACAGTCTCTCTCTCTTATCCTACAGTTTGGAGTCGTCTCCAGCTACGAATTGGCAGCAGCTAAAGCCCCAGAGCCCCGTAGCATTTTTCTTCGGGTTTAACTCCTCGTACTGCTTGGAGCCTCGCGAGACATCGCACGAGCCCACGAGCGCCTGCTGTTTGAAGGTCCAGAGTCGATTCGCCGTCGAGTGCTGCTGAAAAGCCCAGAGGCGAGGCGCCACCGACATGGGGTCCTTTTCCAGACGGGAGAGCACCACGGCCACGAAATGCTCGGCCTGAAGGAAGGTTTCCTCCGTAGTGCTGCTCCCTGGAATCTGCGCCGTAGTCGGCGGTGGGGCGTAGACGCTCAGCATGGTACGTGAGACTTTGCTACACTTCTGGAGACTTTAGTGCTACTTGGTGCTGTGGCTAACGACCCTAGAAGATCGAGAAACTGGCTTGAATCCCAGTCAAATCATGGCTGACACTTCAACTTGCACTTACTTGACTGGGCACTTGCTGTTTTGTTTTTACTCTCTCTCTCTCTTCTGCTCTACTTACTCGAAGGCGTAGTTAGGGTGCACTGTTAAATACCGCTGCTGCTTCTTGGCGTCCTCCTCCTCGGGTGACAGCTTCTTCGTGCGTTTCTTCGCCTTCTTCTCCTGGTCTTTTTCGTCATTTTGGCTCAACTGCATGGTCTCGTCGCCATCCTCCTCTTCATCGTCGTCTTCCTCCATGTCCACAACAGACAGAATTTTGTCCTGCAGCAGCTTATCGATGACAGAGCAGATCATCTGCTTCTCGCGCGAGAGCTGCGCCTCCGATGTGATGTCTTGAGACGACAAGTACCACGTCACGAGCTCTCCCTGTAGCACACCCGTCGCCTCGTCCTCGTAGTAATCGTCTTCTTCCTTCTTCTGCTCGCCTTCTCCACTTGCCGCAGTCTGTGCACGGATTGCATCACGCGCGAGCTTGGCACTCATTGCCTCTTCTTTCTCACGAATGAACCGGCCGATAGCCTTCTGAATTCTTGCAAAACGCTCAAAAGAGAGAGACGACGACGCTGCTGAAGTTTGCTTCGGTTTGGACGGCGTGCCGTTTGTAGTCGCTGATGGCCTAGTCGCGTTGGAAGACGCACCATTTGCAGTGCCCTTAGCACTGCCGTTCTGGCCGTTTCCACCACCGCCACCACTTCCATCATCGTCGCCATCGTCATCTCCACCATTGCCACCGCCGCCACCCCCGTTGTGACCGTCATCATCGTCTTCACCTTCAGCTGCTATAGGCACGGGCATCTCCAGCTCGACATTCTGTGTGTCCACATGGATGATCGACTTGCTCAGTAGCCGGTACGCCTCTTGCACGTGTGAGACTAGCACTATTTCGCTCAGATCGAGTCTTGCCAAGCCCTCCGACAACCGAATCATGGACTCTAGCTGACGCACCGTGATGCGATAAGCAATATTGGTCTGGCCGTTGCTTACGACATCATTCTCGCGCAGGCTACGGTAGCAAGCCACCATCATTCGCTTGGTCTCAGGCGTGATCACTGGGTTCAGCGTACGCGCAAATTTAATGTAGCGCTTGAGGTCTTCTTCACTGTAGGCGCCATTTTCGGTCGCCTCTACCTGCAGTTCACTTGGCATGTGGATGTTCACGATGTGCTCTGCAATTTTCTGGTCCGTGACCTCATCGCCGTCGTCCAAAATGACGAAGAACAGGTCGAATCGGGACATAATGGGCGCCGAGATATTCACGTTGTACTTGAGCGTCTTGGTCTTGTCGTATCGGCCGTTGTACGGATTTGCCGCTGCCAAAATACTCGTTCGCGCATTCAGCGTGGCCTGAATACCAGCCTTTGTAATTGAGATCGTCTGCTGCTCCATAGCCTCGTGAATAGCGACTTGGTCCATCGGGTCCATCTTATCGAACTCGTCGATGCAGCAAATACCGTTATCTGCCAGCATAAGAGCACCAGCCTCCACGCAATAGTCTCCGCTGTCTGCGTCTCGTGTCACGGAGGCCGTAAGACCTGCAGCCGAACTTACTTTTCCTGACGCGTAAATCGCGCGAGGTAAGAATCCTACGATATACTTGAGGAACTGCGACTTGGCCGTGGACGGATCTCCGACAATGCACACGTTGATATCACCACGCAGCTTAATTCCTTCCATCGTCTTCTTGTGCACGCCACCGAAAAGCATGAGCAGGATACCTTTGCGAATTTCATCGTGGCCATATACTGACGGACAAATAGACTTTGCCATCTTCGAATAGCGGTCTGGATCTTGCTGCATATCGCGGATCGAAGCTAGTTCCTCGTCACTGAATTCTTGCAGCGCCGCCTCGCTACTGCTTTCTCCTTCCGCGCCATCTTCGTTAAACTCACTACGAATGGAGATACTGTTGAAACGTTGCTCCATCGTCTGCACACTACACGCGAGGAAGCACGTCTTGTAGGTAAGTTCTCGCACACCGAGCGCCTTGAGGCCACGAACACCTTCGCCCTCCATTCCCTGCGTACTGTTCTCTCCACCACGTCGCGGCCGCTGGGCATTATTGCGAGTCGCCACTGCAGTCTCTCCTCCAGCCTTTGCAAACTTCGACACATCCGGCACCACAATCAGTGTACCCGTAAATACAACGCGGTCTCCAGCCTTGGCTTGCTCCACATTTTCGTGTCTCAAAATGACGTCAATAGATCTTGGCATACTCCCAGCCGGGATCTCGTCACTGTTCTCTTGCACCTTGACACGTTGCCAGTCCACGAACACCGACCTCTCGGTATTGAGTTCCCACGAGAACGTGTTGACACAGTACGGGTTCTGGCACTTGACTGGTTCACTGTATCGGAACTGCTGCTCCACTCCAGTCGTGTCCCCGCCGCAATCTGTGCACGTGAACGCTCCAAACAGCAACTCCGGCCGCACTTCTGACGTCCTGGTCACCGTTCCCGAAAAGGACAGCAGCTCTCCAATGCTCCTGGTCCGTAGGTCCCGAATACTGTTCCATCATTCATCCACCACAATAAACAACAAGAAAAAACCGTTATTAGTCACCCGTCCTAATCCTAAATATCCTAAAATATAAAAAATATAGCAAAACTATTGTAACGTACTGCGAGACGTGCTGGAAATTGTAGAAATTGACAAAGAACTCTCTCTGCGTCTTGTTGGCGTCTTCATTGACCGTGTACGCCGCATCTTCGAGCCTAATAAACTCGAACACGCTGCGTCGCAGGTACGGCTCCCAGCGGTAGTTTTGGGCCTGCAGGGCCTGCGCCAGGTCCGGGTCGAACTCCAGGACGTGCGAGAAGTCCACGAAGAGTGACGACGTCTCTGTGTTGCGCATCACCTCGGCCTGCTGGCTGTAGTTGATCTTGGCCGCCCCGGTGTCGTCCATGGCCTCGTCCTGGTCGTCCTGGTCGTCCTGCTGCCCATAGCTGCACAAAAACTGCAGGAAGCGCGTCTTCACGGTCTCTGCGGTGACATCCACGAGCAGTTCCACCGGTGCAGCGCTCGGATTGAGCGCCGGTCCGCCGCCGCGGCTGCGCTTGGCGCCCACGCCGCCGCCATTGGAGCTGCCTGCGTCCTGCATTAATGTTATTTTTGGGGAACCAGCCGTTTTGGGGCTACCGGTATTCTTGAAAAAGCGCAGGAGCTTTTTAGGGTGCAATGTGATGTGGTGTACACTAAGTTGTAAGTTTCGGGTCGATTACGTTTTTCCATCCAAACGTCATCTAGGAGGTAGGGAGCCCGCAATAATACATGTACATGTAGACCCTGCTCAGCATCCATTTGACTCTGGATACCGGCACATCGGACATGTGACGTAAACCCACTTGACGACATCCCAACATGGCGTGCGCACCGATTCCGATTTCGGCGCCGGTCATGTGGAACTCGCTGAACAGTTTGGTCTAACAAGACGGATCGAGGCGGAGCATTTGTTTGGGCTTGGCCATGGCGTGCATTTGCCATCCACTGTATGTCTAGCTCGCGTAAGGTTTCGCACCATTCAGGCCAGCATCACAACGACACAAGAATCCAGGTGCGATGCGGTGGGCCCGCACCGCTCACTCATTCACTTGCACCGGCTCCGGTGCCAAAGTCTCGCGGACTGGAGCCGAGCGATCCATCAACTACTCGCGCATCGTCTGTAAGGGAAATGACTGTTCGGTTTGAGACTGTCCAGCATGACCAGCGCACACATCGGCGTATTCCTCCGATCAATCGTCTGTACGCTGCTGTCGTACAAGTCATCAGCGCTGGCGACTTATCCACTGACTCGGTGCACCGAGCGTCTACGACTGGCTCCCCGCTCAAAATATCGTGCCTCGCGGCGAGGCCCTCGCCCGATTAGAGAGCACTGCTCTATCCCCGCGCGTACAGCACCACCTTCAAATCGAAGCGAGCCCAAATATTTTCGGCATAAAGACGCTCGCCGACGGCGAGGCTGCCGCACCGCGCCGCCTTGCTTCTAGCCAAGGCGTGCTCGGTGTACGTCAGATCTTCTCCAAGCAGCGAATCAATCTGAGCGCGGCATCTCTTCAGAAAAACCGGCAGTTCAAAATCTTGCCGGGGTCGTCATTCCTCGATGGGCACCAAGCACAAATCTGTATCAACCGCGTGACAAGCTGTCACTGACAGCGGGCATCCCATCCAGATACCTCGGTTGATGCGCTTGAAATTACTCAACGGCGTTAGTGGCAAGCAGCAGCTGGCGCGACTCGAAATTGACTGGAGAAATCAGCGTTCGTGGTGGTCAATGCAATAGCGAAGCAAACAATTTTTTTGAAACACACCTGTCACCATGTCAGCGGGGTCGCCCTTTGCCAATCGGGTCGGATAGCATGCCGGGTCTCTCGCCGTGTACGTCAGCGTGATCGAGACGCGCCTCGACGCGAGCCTGTTGAGCCTCGACGGGCTCATCAGCCGCTCATCAGTTTCTCGCCACCATGCATGACAAAGTCACCGCTCCACCGAATTGGGCGCGACTGCCGACGCCGACGCCAATGTCAATGCTCCGGCCTCGTACTGTAGCCTGCGATGACCGACTCGCGGAGGGAACACCACCTGCCGAAACTCGACTAGCAATCCGACACGTGCGCTTTTGGAGCTGGTGCCCGTCTGTCCTCTCTTTGCATGTCATCAGCGCATGTGTGCGAACGCACTCGTCTTCGCCGGGGTGAAGCCTTCACTGAAGGATCAAGATTGCACCGCCTCCAAAGCGTGCAACGCACCGCACTTGCACCCTGTCACTGCTGCTTGCAGTTCGGTGACCGGAAAGGGGCGATGATGCCGATTTCTGCCATCCGATGCCACAACGCCGCACCTTCCACCATCGCCTGTCCCTTCCTGTCTTCCTTCCGAGACACGAGTCGTGTCGCCGGAGCGTGCTATGCACTCTCGCCGCGCTTGTGATGAGAACCGCAGTCGTTTTGATGCGACCTAATGGCCGTCGTCGATCCGGACAGGAGAGGCAGCTCACCCCTGCCATTTAAAATTCTGCAGTAAGAAGAGCAGTAGCAGCACGCACACTCACATACGCGCTCTGCCGGAGCTTCCAATCAATTGACCATGGGCGGCAAGAAGCGCTTCGTGATGAACCCGTTCCCGTCGATGGAGCTGTCGTCGGGCGACAAGGTGCAGCTACACAAGACTGCGACCGCCTTCCTTGTAGAATGCATGCACTCGTACGAGACGTTCCTCAAGGACGACGAGCGCAAAGTGGACGAGCGCCGCTGGAAGCCGCTCAAGATGAGAGAAAACCTGCGTCTGTATCTCGAGAGAGAAGTGCGCACGACGACGGACGGGAACCACTCCATGATGAACGAGGCGTCGGAGCAGGCCGGCACGCCCGTGTCACTCTGCGTCGGCACGATGCAGGGCAATCTGGACGACGTCGTCTTCGGAACGGTGAGTTCGACGTCGGAGGACATGTGCTTCAACTCCACGTACGTGGACGACCTCACGGACGCAGCTGTTCTGGCCACCGTAGTGGAGCCTACGGTCGAGGAGCCGCTACGGACGCTCGCGCTCAAGTGGCAGGAGCTGGACCTGCTCCTGCACTCGAACAAGCGCGACTTCGTGTTCATGGAGGCCACGGGTTTCACGCAACTCGCCAATGGCGAGCGCGTCGGATACCGGTTGATGTACTCGATCGGGTTCCCGCAGACGCCGGAGCTGCCGAACCGCGTCCGCGCGAGCGTCAACGTCTTCTTCCTCTACCGTCAGGAGCACGACCAGTGCATCGAGATGTTCTCGTCCGGCGTCGTGGCTAACGGCTCGAGCGTCGAGTCGTTTTTGGTCACGGCGTCGGCCATGAAGTTCTTCACGTCCTTGAAGTTCGCTCACTGTGGTGAGATGAAGAAGCTCACGTGGCTCATGCACTGCCGCTACGCGTTGGACAAGCAGCGCGGCGCGCCCATCGGCGAAGGCGAGTGCGTGAATTGCGGTATCCCCATCAGCTCCAAGATCTTCGGCAAGTTCGGCCGGTCTCGAGACTCGTGCAAACTTTGCCACCGACTCGTGTGCGGCACTTGCCGCGTCAAGAAGCGGCTGAATTTCGTGACGCTCGAGATGACGTTCGAGGAGCGCAAGACGTCGTTCTGCCCCTCGTGTATCAAGGAAGCATTCGACCTCAACACAGCAGACTCCGCCCGTGCGCAAATCGCGGGCAGCAACTCGCAGTACGCCTTCCACTCGGGCACGGACTACTCGTTCGCGGGCTCCTCCGACTCGGAACGCACCGTGTAGGTCCGTCGACTCTAATAACAATTCCGTCCCTGTTAAACTGTAGTGTCGTGGTAGTAAATAGCAACAAGAAGAGCACAAGGTGGTCAAGTTGCCTTCAACTTAAAAGTGAATTCTAATTGACCAAAATCTAAATTCTATTTTAACAAATTAGAATCTACTTAAGTAGGTTTCAGTTTATTTTTTAGAAATCTAGGACGACAATCCCGCATTACCAACGCATGGGTTCCCCCACGTGCCGCACTGATCCCACCACGCAGCATTCTCTCTCTATCTCTCCATCGCCGCCACCAGCTCCAAGCTCCAAGCGCCAGAAGCTCGGTTTAAACCAGTTCAAATAAGAAGGCGGCGGTTACAGCGTGTGTTAAGCATTCCAATTTGAATTCTGGCCATTCACTTGACAGATTCTTCTGGATCCAGTGGATAATATCGGAGACCGAAGCAGATATGCCGGCGTGGGGTCCCAGTCCTTTCGAACCCTTGCAGCTCTCAGTGGAGAATGCTGCAAAACTGGGCGAAATCGCTCGAGTTTTCGTGCAGGATACTATACGCAGCTACGAAAAATACCTTTACGAGGACCAGCGGCGGTTGGACGAGCGACGCTGGAAGTTGACCAAGCACCGGGACGGAGTGCAGGTGTATGTGGAACAATCCTTGAAAAATCGAATCAAAGGGGGTGGAGCTACACAGGACGAACTGGAGCGAGAGTATCGCCACCAATTGCAACGCTCCGCGACGACGGAGAAGGTGACGGCTGCAGCGGCCGCGTCATTGGCAGATCTGCCGCTGCTACTGGCTGTTGGGACCATCGCCGGCACTTTGGACGACGCCATGTACGGGGCCGTGAACGCGACGTTGGACGCTATGCGGATCAAGTCGTCGTACGTGGGGGACAATATGGCGGACGGAGCGGTGCTGGCTACAATTGTGGAGCCGTCGGCGAGCGACCCGTTCCATTCACTTACGGTCAAGTGGATGGAGAATAAACAGCTACAGGTGCTGAAACCCGTGGTGAAGAACCGAGATTTCGTGTATTTAGAGGTGACGGGGCTCGCGGAGCTCGAAACGGGGGAACGCGTCGGGTACCATTTGCTGCATTCCGTGAACTTCCCACAGACGCCGGAACTAGAAGGACGTGTACGCGCGAATTTGTCGGTTGGAGCGCTCTATAGACAAGAGCGAGAAGGACTCGTAGATGTGTACGTCCGAGCCATTTTAAACCCGAGTGGCAGTATTATCCGCTCGCTCGTGGTGAGATCCGTCGCGGATGCGATCATCTCGGTCACGGAGATGGCGGAATGTGCCCAGAAGAAGAAACTGGCGTGGATTGCCAAGACTTCGCGTGAAGCTCGTCGCCAGCGAGTTCTGGAGACTGCTGTGGCTACTGTGGTGGAAGCGAACAGGATCAATTCCCCTACCAGCACGACGTCAAGCTCCGCCACGACGCGTCCCAGTGTCCCCGTCAGTGTCGGCCCCGCTCCGGCCGCCGCAGGCTCGTTGGAGAAATGCACGTCGTGTCAAAAGCGCTCTATCCTCAGAACCCCCCGCGGCAGCTTGGTGAATACGTACAACAAGCACGTGGACCGGGGTCGCTGCAAACTCTGCTACAAGTTTGTCTGCTCGTCTTGTCGGGTGAAGCACAAACTGAGCTTTATCAAGCCTCAAGGTGAGCTTCTACGACGTGACCTGCGCTTCTGTGGTCGCTGTGTAGATCGCGCCAGAGCGACCGACACGCTGGCCATTGCAAGCGAGGAATTGGCATCGGAAGAGTTGTTCGCTGAATTCTATCAGAGTTTGAGCCCGCGATCGGGTGGGTCCAGTGGACGCGGTGGCAGCAGCATGGGTATGTGAAGGAATACGCGAACGTAAGGTAATATTCCCGTGTATTCATGTCCTTGTCCTTATAAATCTAGTGGACTGGTAAGAATTTCGAGAAATCTAAACGGTTGATGGTGTTGGCTTATGCTTAGCTGGAGCAGATAGCGTCGGTCGTCTTGTGGCACAAGGCCGGATTGATGGCTACCGCCGCAGGCAAGCTCGTGAACGTGAACGGGTTGTCGCCGATGGTGCTCGAGATCTGCAACTTGTAGGAGCCGTACGACCCGCGCGTGCGGCACGTGTAGAGCTCCGGAGCATAGTCGGCTTTTGTTTTCCTGGCAAGCGCGTCGTCCTCGGTTGCGCCCGTCGGCGCGACGGCAAGAGTGTACGATCCCTTCTTGAGGAAAGTACGTTTGTACGGGTCTCGATAGCTGACAGATCCGTCATCGTTTCCGGCATCGACCTGACTGTCGTCCACGGTGAAGACTGCCGACGAGTCTTGTTCGGCGAAGAGGTAGATCATCGCGTCCAGGTAGGACGCGCGGCAATCACCGTTTAGATCATAAAAGGTGTCGTTGTCGGCGATCTCAACTGAGAGCACGTCAAAGGAGATGTCGGCATCGCTGTTCAGCATGAACTTGACACTGTCAATGCTGACGTACCCCGAAGCGAGGATAATGGCGCCGTCTATCGTCAGGCGCGACGTTAAGGGCAACACAGTCTCGGGGGCTGGCGGAATGTACGCCGGAAAACGCTCGGCATTGGCCGCAAGGTCTGATCCGTCGTCGACACCGTCAAATTCCGCCGCGTCGATGCCTTTCGCCTTCAGGTCGGCAACGATGCTCTTTGCCGGAATACCCGTATTGGCGCACATCTCGCCGCAGTGGTGCAGCGCAACAACGCCGTGGTCCGAGAAGGACAACACGGGCGACCCGGATGATCCGCTCTGTGTGTCGCCGCTGTACGAGTACCCGGTGGTGCCGCATGAGCTGGCACTCAAACTGAGCAGCGCTACATTGTTGGTGTAGTCGTCGACTATGGCAATGCGTTTGCCTTCGTACAGTGGATGTTGAGGGATGTAGACCTGCTCACCCACCACACCGTCGCGTGTCTTCAGGCGCAAGTAGCCGTACGTCTGGGCTGCTTGTTGTCCACCCGACGGCAGCTTCAGCAACGCGTAATCCAGCGCTTCATTGGCGTGAATGAGGTCCACACTCACTGAGACGATATCTCCCGGACATGCTCCCCACGACGTGCACGACACGCTGTCACTGCACACGCTAGCTTCTGCCATGAACTCGACTGTGGTGCCACTCGCCTCGTCGTCGGTGGATACGCAGTGGTAATTGGTCATGATGTGTCCCTGGTTGCCAAGTAACCAGGACGTGCAACCCGCAGACGCATCCGAACCTTTCGGAATAAGCAGCCGAGCCACGGATCGAGCAGCCAAGAACGCCGTTCGAGTGGTGGCGTCGTCGTAGTAGCAAATGGCCTCCTTCGTGTTGTCGGCGGCACAGATGGACTCGTCGGTGGCAACAATCGGGTTGTCATTGTCCATGAGCACGTAGTAGTACGAGTCCACCACGAAGCCGAAACACGTCGCCTCACTGTCCGTCACGCTGAATGTGCCTGCGATGAGGTCCGCATCGTCTTCGGTGGAGTTGAGACTGCCTTCGTTGCGGTAGAATTCAATGCGGAACTCCTTCGACAAGACGGGAGCTGCAAGGACTTTGCTGTAGGACTGACCGCTGGGATAGCTCATCGAGAGGTTCAGTGTGCGGTCGGGCGCGTCGAAGCCTTCCACCGCGCGAAGCACTACGGAGACACCACGCGGCATCCAGAGCTTGCTGAGGTGCAGAGCTACATAGGCGTATCCGGTACCTTTCGTAAGTGTGAACGACCGGAACGGAGTAGAGCTTCCGGGGGTAGCGCTGTCGAACGCGACCTGGAATTCGGGACAACCCATACCGATGTTCACGGTGCGCAGTCTTGACTCGCTTGTGGAGTAGGAAGTCGCCGATATCGACCCTGAATTGTCGATGTAAACTGTCGCTCCGCTCGCCGAATCGTCCGTCTGCATCACGTTGAAAGTCGCACTGCGGAGGTTGCTGTCGTCTCCCGAGGGGTTGGCAGCGTACGTCGCCATTAACAGCAACACGATCAAGCCCGTAAAACCCATTGCACGATGATGTCGCTCATTAACGCCGCTCGGAGGCGTTCGGATACTGGAATCCGCCGATTCGTGGTCATCTTCATCTTCATTTTCATCGTGGAATCGATGGTGCGTCGTAGCTGCAAGCACGTCGTGCATGGGGGTAGACTGATTGATCGAGGAGTCGTGGGAGATTGACAAGTGAGTTGGGGCTTCAACATGGTCCGGCAAAGTTGAAACTTCAATTGAAGCTCATCAAGATGGAGTTTCCGCGCTAGGAATAGGAGGACAAGAACGAGTTCGAGGACGATGAAAGCCGCTTAACTATTTTCTAGTTCTATTGCCTTTGTGGCTCGGGGCTGAAGTATTGCTACGCTGGAAATCCATTTCCAAATGGGGACTCGGCGGCTCCAATTCTGGATCATGAGTGAGCGATTGCCGTGCCGTTACCTGATGCTTCACTTTAGAGCACATCTTATCCTAAACTCGTCAGGTCTAGCTTTTTACCTTCAGTGGAAACATTTTTCGTGTTGATTCAAAAAGTAAACATGGCGATGCTGCGTTCGTTGGTCAATTAGTGCTGGAAAAAGGGAAAGCACAGGTCCCTATTAGGTTGAAGTATGTAGATATTTTACCAACCATCAATGCTACAAGAACATACACACTGTCAAAATGACAGCCAAATAAAACTATTCTATCATCGAGTAGGCAAGCAAGCAAAGACCGCCTGAGGAATGCAAAAACACGCTTTTGTTTCACCGAAACTGGTGACGTCGGCGTGGTGCTTGGTAGCCATGCAGTAGGTACAGTATCACCATCGCAGTCACCGAGCCTACACTTCGCCACCTCACTTCGACCCGACTACGTTGGTGGCTTGCGACGAAGCACTGCACCGAAGCTAAGGTTGACATGAGTGACGGAGCAAGCTGGTCAACAATGCATGCGCTCGAGTTACTCGAGTCGAGTACTGCGAGATGGACTCGCACCGAAATCCATCAGTCTGAGCAGCCTGACATTGCCCTGCCGACCAGAACGGATAGTTCGTGGAAGGCAACTCGAATGCAGCAGATACATTAAATGTACATTTTCAGCTCCACACTGGAGTCCACCTCCACCGAAGGCAGTCGGCGACCGACTCGGTCGGGTTCCACGTTGAAGTGAACCCTGCTGGAAGATCGGTAGCGTGAGTTTTGGCAGTATCCAAACTTTGAATGTGAGCATGGCCGTGGTCATCCAGCTCACCACGATGCTGAACGTCTGGTGTTACAGTGCTGCCCGGCAGTATTAAGTACATGTACAGTAAATGAGAACTCGCAGTCGCCGCTGTCTGCAGTGATCCATGCAGACATGTCGCCCACGCTGGAGAAAGACCTGGCTGGTCATGAACGAAGATCGGACACCTTGATAAAGAGTTGACCGGTGCGTGACATCACTCGGCGTGGCAGGATACATCGGCGTTGATAACTTCGGAATGTATCCAAAGCAGACCCTTGTATTCCGTGGCTTTCTCGCGTTGATACACGTACAGTATCTCCCATTTTTCAACTTTCGCTGTCGGTGATCCCTTCAAGGGAGTCTCTTGTCAATCCGTGGCTATGGCGACGCCATCAAGTCCGTTTGGGCCTTTGCAATTATCGTGCACCGATACCGTTTGGCTGCAAGATCTCGTGCGATTGCTCGTTCATGATCACGTGTTGAGCTATGAGAAGTACGCGCTCCAGGACCAGCGACGTCTGGATCCGAGTCAATGGAAGCGCAACATGCAGCGCGACAACCTTCACGTGTATTCTCAATTCTCAACAACGCAGCAACGGATTCCGACGTTACTGCTGGTTGGCACGATCAAAGGCTCGCTGGACGACGTCATGTACGGCGTCCTGAATCCGACGGCCAATTCCATGCGCGTGAAATCTTCCTACGTGGGCGACAAGTTCGCGAACTGTGCAGTGCTCGCGACGCTGAAGAGGCCGACAGCGAGTGACCCGTTCCGCTCTCACACACTCAAGTGGTTTGAAGGCGACCACCCGTCCATCTTCCGGCCGATCGTCAAGAACCGAGATTTCGTCTTCATGGAGGCTACGGGTTTCGCCGAACTCGCTACTGCTAACAGGGAGCGCGTGGGTTATCACGTGATGCATTCAGTCACATTCCCAGGCGCACGAGCGATGAACGGGAACATCCGAGCACACATGGCGGTGTGTGCATTCTACCGACAGCAGAGCGACAGAGTGGTCGAGGTGTTCACGAAAACGACAGCGAACCCAGGTGGACACATCGCGCCGGCCATCACTGTCAAGTATGCCGCGACGGCGCTGCTGTCGGCACAGAACCTGGTGCATTGCGCATACGCGAAGAAGCTTGCATGGGCTGTAGCGCGTCAGACACGCTCCACTTCAACGACCAGTAGCAGCAGCAGTTCAAGTTCCACCCAGTCTTCCCACACGAGAGAATTTCGGTTAGACGGCGTCTGCATTAACTGCGCAGGGAACATCTCTCTATTCAGCAGAAGCGACGTGTGTGCACATTGTGCGCGTCCTATTTGTTCCGCCTGCAAGGTCAAGCAATCGCTGAGCTTTGTTTCGTGGACGGGAGCTTTGACCAAGCACAAGATGCGGTTCTGCGGTTCTGCGGTTCTGCGGCTCATGCGCTGCAGACGCAATGCATCTCGACTCTCGTGCTCTTGCTTCCGAGGAATTCGGAGCGGATCGACCCGACCATCGCCACTCGAATCCTAGGCTTAGACACCGTTTGACCGCACACCTCGAAGGTCTCACAGCCTCTGATCCGAACGTCGTAGAGCTTCGGCCAAGCGCACTGAGCTCCTGAAGCGTACATGTAGCCACCTACCTAAGCTTAAGCTAATTTTGAAAGTTGATATTGATCGTGCTGGTAAGCAAGTCGCTCCGGCGCGTCCTGTCACGGACCGTGACAGAAAACTCAACCGTGTAAAGTGTGTCCTTGACGATGTCCTGCAGCGATTTGTATCGCAGAGCACGCATGCCAACCAGAGCAGTGACGTTTGACCCAGTTGCTTTCGGGTAAGGATCTTATCGCCTCGCTTGCTGTGAGTGAACTCCAGAGTGTGCATGTTCAGGTACTGTACTGACTCGGTTCCCGATGCGCAAGTCGCGTCGGGATCTGCTGCTTGAAAGTGATGATGCCCAGAGTCTGGGCAATGTCCAGTTGGTGCCAATCTCGATGGAAAAGACCCGCCTGCCTGCCTGCTGGGAGAGTCGTCAGCTATCTCCACATGGTTCATGGTTCACTCACTCACTCCACTTCAGCTTTCAACACGGGTCGAGCGAGTCTCGCCTTGCTCGATCAACACGATGACAAAAGTTGCGAGTCCGTTCGCGCCGCTCAATCTCTCACATCCTGATGCCAACTATCTGAAAGAACTCGTACACGTCTTCGTCCAGCATCAAGTGGAGAGCTACGAGCGGTACCTGCATGACGACCACGAACGTCTCGACAATCAACGCTGGAAACAGATTCTACACCGCGACAACATGCAGGTCTTCTCGGAACTGCAGAGCAGCAATAGCTCGATTCCTGTTGAAGACCCGGGGGGCTACATCGACCTGCAGCAGTCTCCGGACTTGGCCAACTTACCCGCACTATTAACGGTGGGCCACATGGAGGGCCCTTTGGACGACGCAATGTACGGCGCCATGACCCCCACAGTGGCCTCAATGCGACTCAAGTATTTCTACGCAGGGGACCAACTAGCTAAAGGTACCGTGCTGGCAACGATCGATAGTCCGTCGGCTACTGATCCGTTCCAGTCGCTCAATGTCAAGTGGGTCGAAGGCTACCAGCCTCCTATGCTCCGCTCCATCGTGAACAACCGCGACTTTGTTTATATGGAGGCGACGGGCTTCACCAAGCTCAGCGACGGCGAATTGGTTGGTTACCATCTTCTTCACTCGGTGCACTTCCCTCAGACGCCCAAGGTGCGCAACAATATCCGAGGAACCATGTCGGTTTGCGGCCTGTACAGACAGCGGAACCACAGCATCGTGGATTTGTATTGTCGAGCGTCCATGAATTCAGGAGGGCGAATAGCTCGCTCTCTCGCGGTCAAATACGCGGCGGTAGCGTTGATCTCAGCAAGGAAAATGATCCGCTGCGCTCATCTGAAGAAGCTCGCGTGGCTATTGAGACAAAGCGATGCCACGGTCATCCGCGGGGAGCCCAAGTGCATCGGTTGTGGCCAGAAACCTGGAATTTTCGCCACCGATATTGGAGCGTGCTCTCTTTGCAAACGCGCATTGTGCTCGAAATGCAGAGTGAAGATCGAGCTGGGATTCGTGGCACCGACAGGTTACCTCATCAAGAGGAAACTGTGGTTCTGCACGTACTGTTTAGATGAAGCAGCTCGAACTAGTTCACGAGTTGTCGCGTGTGGAGAATACGCAGACACAAGGCTAGTGGCATCGTCTCCATGGAGTAGCGGACCGACAAACTCGAGCTCACCGTCGAGCTCAGACCGCAGCGATGATGACTGGGGATCGCTGGATTCGAAGCGCTACCTCAACCTCTTGCCCAGATAGTCTAGGTAGTCAGTCGAAGCAACTAAGTATCATTATTCTTTAAGAAATAGTATGACGGATTATAGTATCGCGCTGAAGAACATGTATTATAGTATTGTAAGCATCTCAAATGTGATACCAACATAGATGCAAGTTTACCGAAATCAGACAGCGTACGATAACAAGCAGAAAGCTTTAATTTTGCAGGCTTAACTGATGGGAGGATGAGAACAGTAAGCTTACAAGCATTGAGGAAGTACCGCAGTTGTATGAGCCTGATTTCCATCGATTTAGTGACGTTGTTGTGGACTATATCGGCTTGAGTACAGTTTCCGGAACTTGGTTCTGGTGTCTATATTCGTCGCTGCCACACACCGTTATTTAGATTTGTCGTGGAGCTAATTTACGCGGAATTAAAGGACGCATGAAGTGAACGATTTTAGGTAACCCACGTATTGGTAAAACGTTTCTTGGATACGCGATCTCGCTTTATCTTGAGCACTTGCTGGTAAAACGGTGGTATCATGAGAACGGAAAAAAGGAAGCAGGGACTCACTTCTTTTATGACATGGTGTCCAAGGATCGGATAGAGATTTGTTCTGGTTCTCCTACCGAATACTTCAAAATACCTACCCTACTACCCTACTACAGTAATCTGCCCGATTAATGAACGGGGATACAATTAATAGCCTTGCATATTTTGTATTTTGGGAGCAACGATGGGCGATATGGAGATGAGCATCAGTTTATATACCCTGTGTCTTTATATATATCAGGCGTTTCTTACTGGGGCAGTTTACTGCACATTGTAGATGCCGCCCACCCACCTGACTTTCGATCAATAACCTTTCTATTGACGTAGCGCAGATCGATTTATTTTAGCGAGGGATTAATGTGTGGTGTATTAAGTTATTTGCTAACGCTGGACTCGAATCACCTAAGGCTTAAGGTACGATATTCGGTACCATACATTGCTGATACGGTACGTCGAAGTAAATGGCAAGCGGCAGTAAGGAAATGTAAAATAATAATTATGAAGTTGACTATTTGGTACAATTTTTTCAGGGAAGATTGCTATCGTTTCTGTATCCCCATGCGTTCAATGTATTCACGAATTCTGGTCGCCGCAGTTCTGGATTGTTTTCGTCGCATTGCCCGCTTCGTGTTGCAGTATGGCATACATTTTATTGCCGGATAGCCATCGGCGGGTACTGGATCAATTTGGTTAATACTGATATAGGGGTACAGCCGACATAGGATTAATTCGTGCGTGGAACGCAGCCTCTCGCTGATGCGTGAACTTAAACGGAACATTGCAACGCACTTCCATCAAACATTGCGGATTCATCTACGAATTGCGGTTCATGTCCATCAATCGACTCCCTCACTACCCATCTATAACTTAGTACCTAAATTCTCTCTCTTTTCTTCTCTCTCATGCCAAAGTCTGCCGCCTCGAGGAAAGATGGCGAAGCAAATAGCTCAAGTTATATCGCAAGATGGCGTTTTCGCCCGCTGCAGTGATCAATTCTTCGCACAATTGCCCACGGTTGAAGAAGTTGATAGCTGGCTCGAGTTTCCGTCGTTGTTGCCGTTGACTTTATGTCAAGAGCTCTACATTCGTTCTTCATACAAGTCGATCGCTGCTTAAGCACTATCGAAGGTGAATCTAAATTTCCGAAAGTATGCAGTCGTCACGGGTACACCTGGGATTGGAAAGTCGGTGTTCGTTTACATGTGATGTGGAGATTGATCAAGGACAAGAAGCGCGTGTTGTTTTTCGTCAGTAGGGGACCCATTTACGTTGATTGATCGACGATGTTTGAGTGCACGTTGTTGCCAAGCAAGTTTAACCAACAATTCTGGTCGCCCGATTTGTGGTGCCTCGTAGACGCAACTCGTACGACCCGAGTTGGCTGTCGGCTACTGTTCAATCCTCCTCGTAACGTTAAGTACATTGCAACGAGATAGCATTGGTGAATTCAAGAAGCTCGTTCCAACTCCAGTTGTATTCTACATGCCACTGTGGACAAAAGAAGAACTATCGACAATTGCTCTCTTGTATCCAAATGCAAAAGATGTGAGGGAGAGTCGCTTGGAAGGCTTAGGTGGCGTTCCTCGTCTAGTGCTACAAGACGTTCAAAGCGACCCGCAAGACTTGCTCGTGTCGGCATGCCACAATTGTTCGCTTGATGATTGTATCACGCCGCTTTCCATCTACTCGAGGAACGAGATTATCCAAACACTGATCCACATTCACAGTCAAGAACCCTATCGAGACTATAGATCTGGCTTGGCTTGAGAATTGGCAATGCAAGTGATTGCTCGAATGAAATGACAATCGGTTCGCAAGAAGATGCAAACCCTGCTGATGACTTCGTGAGAAGTCCCATTCAGTCTCGTGTCAACCGTCCCTCCCAGTTATGGTTGGCCATAGAGGAAATTGCTTCTGAACTGGCACATCATGGCTGGGCCTAGAAAACGCGAAATTAAACCTGAACGCAGGTCAGTTCTGAGTATTCCTGGGCAACTTCCGGGTCTGCGAACTCTCCTCTGCCCTTTCGCATCGTCGAGTCAACTCCTGTCAAGGCGTGACCCAGGGTCAAGACCACGTTCAGCCTCAAATCACATTCCAAAGTTCCGACTCATAGCCAGATCTGCGCCAGTATTGTAATGGACCTACTTAGCCCACTACTACAGCTTACACATGTGCGCACGTGTATGAGGAAGCGTAGGTTTCTTAGACTTAACTCTATTAAACTTGTGTCTCACAAGTATAATTAAAGNATGCGGACCAGTCGTCCGCCTAAATGTAGCCATTGGTGTACCTCACACCAAGGAAGGAGGTAACTAATTTCTAACAGAAGCCCCTTCTGTTAGGTTACAAATGATGTAGCCACTTGTACGTGTAACCCCGTTACATGTCCAAAGCACTTGTCCTCCATGACGGTAGCATCGCTATAGCGAAAACACCCACTCGTCCTTGCTGAATTGCGCGACGATGTCCTTCTCGACCAGCTTCGACACCGAGATGAGACTTCCATCAACTTCTGGGATGTACAGAACACCCGACAGCGTGACAGACGTCCCGTCCATCAACTTCATTCCGACGGTGCCTTCGCAACTGCGTCGATCTTCGTGCCATCCGCAATCGTAATGCGGACTGGCGTCTTCAGCCCCTTCATGGACACGAACTTGTCCCGGACGCTGGTCATGTGCGAAC
>KQ473463.1:32610-43399 GCA_001314375.1 Phytophthora podocarpi | reverse complement strand
GAGCAGGAGCAGCGTTCTTACAAATAGAACTTGCGGTACTGCATTATAAAAAAACGCACTCTCATCCATGTTAAACACGTCACCCAGTTCGCGATGTCCTTGTAGGACATGGCCGGCGAGAGTGTGGCCTTGTCGATGATGCCCACCTTTTCAGCCCAGGCGAGGCGGAGACGCTTGGTTCGGGTGGAGGGCATAGAGGACTTGGTGGGCTTGTGATTGCACGTGCAAATTCAGAATTGAAGTGCTCTGCAGGTACTCAGTAAGGCAAAGATCGCCAAAAGCGCGCCATTTTTCAAATCTAAGTTGAACATGATTGGTCAAACAAATGCTGGCGAGGTCCGATGGATTTTTAGCTCAGCACCTTTGCCCATCTCCATCTCGTCGCGTCGTAGCTCCATAATTATAAATTATACAAGGCTATTAGTTGATGACCCGTTCGGTATTCACGCAGATTACTGTACCGGTATTAATATGTATTATAATAATAACCCCTTACTCTATGAATTCGACTCCACTTCATGGAGTCATTGCGCAGAGAGCTCAGTGGATCCGCCACCACGTTGAGCATGAGCCGAGCACACCCATGACACATGTACTTGCCAAATGACGACAACTGCAAACTGGACTCGTCTAATCATGGAGGTGTGCGTTCTTATCTTCATTGGTAGAGCACGGCTCGGCTCCTGATTTTCTTGGGGCAACGGACCACGGACTGCACGGTCTGCCTGGGCGATGCCCGACTGGAGTTGCTTCCCTTTGATCTCGGCAGGCGCATATCTGTACCGGGAACCGCCGTAGTGGCTTGAGAGTTGTTGTCGTTTATGCCTTGATGACGCCAACTCATGATGTCCTCTGCGGAGCTCAAACAGTTGCGAATTGCTTGAGCATCTTGGGTTCTGCAATCGGTAGCTCGGTATGGTGGATACGCTTAGCTGTTCACTCATTCCACCATGCTGTCCTGTCCTCTAAACATCGCCCGCTCCTTCTCTCTCCTCGCCTGTCGTGTGCATTTCCTCACGAGGCCCTGAAGTGATTCGCCATCAAATACTGTGCCATGATCCGGGCATGTCTGTCAATCGTACTCTCGTTTGTTTGTCCTCCAGCATCGCTCGTACTTCGCGCTTTTCAATTGTCACAGTCCTCATATGTGACTCCGGTACCTTCGTTTGGCCTTGGTGCAAGGAATAGATATTTGTCTTGTCTTCTCCTCGTTTCGGTTTGTCGTATACATGTACCAGGGTTTCCAGTAGTACATCCTAGTTCGCAGCGTGAACTGCCACAACTTCAATCACTGCCATTTGATGCTTGTACTGGGTGACCCGACAGTCAACCGGAGGCTGGGAATGCTGGGCAAGCACTGCTGTCATGTCGAAGAAGGTTACTACGGGTGCATCCGAGATGTTGCAGACAATGCAACGAAGTTACATCGCCCCAACAAGGTGGTCAATGGATACAGTAAGCTTACATGCTCTTTAGGATGAAGCTGCCAGCTGATCCAGCAATGCTTGGTACACCATCTCAGCGTTGCGATGATATACATGTGTGATGACGTCCGCCATCTCCTTAATGTCGTCCAAGTCAAACTCAGCTCCCACAGGCGCAAAACGAGCAACCATCCGCATCATCGACCCGTGCGTCTTGCCTGGCTTTAACAGCGCGCTGATCTTCTTCTTCAAGCGAATTGGTTCAATTGAGACCCATATCTTCTCCAGTAGACGAACGTATCTGCAGTTGTCGTACTCGACGAAACCCGACCACATGACCACTGTGCGCGTTGGCTCACTGACACTCCATTGAAGCAGCCTCGCTTTGATTTCAGCTGGACATGCACCAGGGACTCGCACCTTGTCCAGCGTGACGGCGATGAAGTAATCACCACCTTGTACTAGTTTGTGGCAGCAGTTCTGCTGTGGCACTTCTCCTCTTGCTCTGTGCGCGAAACAATTCCGAAGTGCACGAGCTACATCCGACACCAAGAACGGAAGCACCCGCACGTCGGCATGATGGAATGAACCGTGTTGGAGTCGAAGCTGTGATGGGAACTGGTGCTTGGCTCGAGCAACTCCACTGCTCTCCAGAACCTCGTCTGTGGCGGCATACTGCTGTTCTTTTCCTTCATCTAGCAACGCGAAGATCAGCTCGTCCGGCGCGTTTCTGATGTCGTCACCGCTTGGCCAAGGAAGTCTCCGAGCCAATTGTCGAACATGCGTATCCATGGCACACTGAAATGCTTTCGCTACGCGAAGTCGACTCTCCAGCGTCGCTCGCAGCTTTCGGTTCTCCATCAACGCAGCTTTCGCCCTTCTGTTGTGAAGCTCCTCTTGGAATTTCCAGAAGACAACATCGCCGTCATCGTCTTTACCATCCTGCAGCATTCTCAGGCGTTTGACTGGACGCTGCAGCGTTGCTAACAGCGATTCTAGCTCGACTACTTGGTCCTTGAGATACCTGATCTCGTTGTTTGGCCGCTTGCGCCATCGTGAATTGGTCCTGGTGTAAGGCGAAGGGAGCAGGTCGAGCTCGTTCATCACCGTGTCAATTGCCTCCTCCTCCTCGCTTGCGCTCGCTTCCTTAGAATCGACGACCAAAGGCAATGGGGATGATTGGCGATCTGTGTCGGGATCACTTCCGCTAGGCATGGGGTCTTCTAGCTGATTCATGATGGCATCCAGGACAGCCTTCAGCTTGAACTGTTCGGCCGCATCCATCGGCTTCGGCTATTATGACGATTTTGAAGACTGAACGAAAGACAAACAATTGCTTGCTCTCCTGCAGGAGAAGGCAAAGCCAATCCGCTCCTCGTGCCTCAATGAGGTTGTGGACTTGCAGAAAGTGTCGCCAAGGTTGGGTGAGTCTCACCGTGAGGCATTACAGTGTTATTCGCTGAGAAAACTTATCATCTGTGAGACGAAACCTGACATCAAAGTGTAAATGCGTCTAGCTAAAGACTTCTACGGCTTGCATCCGACGTTGTCCACTGTCCAGAATGCTCAAAACCCAAACAAAAGCCTCAGCTGTCAGCCGATGATTAGAGTGTCTACTGGGATGACCCAGTGTCTGCATCAGCTTCTCCACCTGAGCTCGAAGATACATGTATGTGATCTCGTCGGTTGAACGCTTTGTGTCTTCGTATCGTCGACCTACATGTACTGCAAGGCAGAGGACGTGTGCCATTGCTGCCTCGACAAGTCGGTAGGTGAGTCATTGCTTCGTCATCGCTCAAGCTCAGTTCCTTGCAATTGACCATCAGATCTGGCGACTCTGCTCGAGTATTCTCCTCGTGATCGTGACTATCTACATGCATCAGTGCTTTTTGTCGTGGCTTCTCCATCAACCCACAGCCACACAAAGAGCAGGTTGCAGGTTGTGATCCATTCTGGAGAAGCAGGCATCCCGGCTTGTACGTGAACGTTGAGCTTGAGGACTAAACAAAAGCCTATTTGATTAGTCACCGACAGCAGGTGTTCAGGCGTCCCAAAAGAGCTGTGTCAGTGATGTGTAGACTGCAGAAAAGTGTCATGCTCCACGTGAGCCAGATCACGTGTGCGTGTGACGACACGCAAGTCCCGGCGGGGCGAACCTATCGTTCCACAGCAACCAGCGCACTATTAATATCATCAAAACATGAAGGCCTGCTGTTGCCGCAGCAACAATGCTGGGGTGCTCTGCCAATTTATTAGGCACTAGTACGTGGTAAAGCGTGCCAACTCATGCTCGTCCGCCTCTCCGCCGGTCGAGTCGCGGAAGAGCAAGTTCTCAATGATCTGGTACATCAGTCCGAAGTTCCGATGGTACGAGCCAACCACGAGATCCGTCACTTCACCAACGTGCTCCCCTGCCTCCTGTTCCGAGCCAAATTCGTCCATTTCAGGCTTGATCTGGAGTGCCATACGAAAGGCACAGCCTGGTACAGAGCAGCTAGAACTGCTGGCGCTCACTTCAGCGTTTTTGCTGAAATCGAAAGCTGATGCCGACGTGTAGCCCTTCTCACGCAGACGGACGAACACCGAGCCGGAAAGCTCCACATACCCACTCCACACAACTACGATGCGATTGTGCTCGAAGTATCGGCGCATCGCTAGTCTGGCACAAGTGTCGATGCTGTGTGACTTTGGTAATTGCACCTTGTCGACGATCGTAACGTTCAGGTGGTCGTTGTTTACCACGCGAGTATGGATATGACCTGTCAACTCTTCCGCCTTGCCGTAGCGCACGGAACTCCACATCGCACGGTGAACTGCTGGCATCGTAAACGGCAGAAGTCGAGCCTCTTCATGGCGGAAAGCGATCCCATCCGCGTTGTGGAGCGTCTGGATGCCTTTGGAGTTCTGAAGCACCCTCGACAGCCCCGTTCTGTCCATCACAGTATCGAACTCCACGTACTGGGCCTCCAAGCCGACATTAAGTTGTGCGAAAATCAGATCGTCCGACAAACTCGTCGCACGCGGCCTTCGTCCCCCATTAATGGCGTTCAACTCCGCTTTGACACGATGCAGCGATAGCAACTGAGCTGCTTCTTCCTGTTGGTGTTGAATGGCCGCCTCCAGACTCCTCGCCACCTTCAATTGACCTTCCAGCATCGACCTCAACTTGAGGTTCACCACTATGGACCGATCCGACTCCGCCTTCTGTCGGTCGGCAATTTTCTTCCACTGGACGAACAACTCGTCGTCGTGGTCCGTTGTCCCTCCTTCACCGTCACTTGAGACCGATCCCGATGACAACTTGGACAGTTCTTCCTGTAGGTCCGTCACCTGCGCTCGTAAATAGTCCAGTTCATCTTTCGGACGCTTCCGACGACGAGGCTTCGGTTTCGCGTAAGGTGCTGTCCGAACGTCTTTTCCTCTGCGTTGATGGTCCTGAGGAGGAGGAGGGGGCGATGTCGATGCGCTGGTCTCCACTGTTGGTGACTCTTGTTGCATTGCAGAGCTTCGCTGCTCGTCGATTGGGACAAGAGGTGGGATATCTCCCAGTTCGAGGAGCATCTCGTCCGATGCTCCGAAAGCGTCGGCCAAGTGACAGCCTGTCTCTATGGGCTGGTCGTCTGATGGACCCGTGTAGGACAGCATCTCGTCCAGGGCGGCCAGGAGGTCCTTGTCGAGGCCGCTGCCATTGAGACCCGAGCTGTCGGAACCTCCGGGCGGCTGCATTCGGGCTTGTCAGACGTTACTCGACGTCCGTCTCCGACAGCTGACCGAAGGAGGAATAAGATGGATATTTTCGATTGGATATTATCCAAGGGATATTAATTATGCAAAAACTGTACCTTTTTTTAAATAATATTGTTAAAACAAAAGTAAGCTGTTTTAACGTCTTTACGCTGTTATCCACACGGTTTCCGATCCAGTAACTTAATCAAAGAATCGACTGGATCGGAAACCGTGTTTAGCCCGCCATGAGCTCGTTGAGTAGAAGGTTTTCCATCACTTGGTTGAGCATTCCTAAATTGCGGTGGTAAGTGCCAAGGACCAAATCGGTCATTTCGCCAATGTGGCTCTGAGACTCGGGCCCGGTGCTAAACTCGACGGTCTCCGGTTTGACGTCGATCACGGCACGCAAAACGGAGCCCTCAGGGGATGCTGCTCCGTTGCCACCAAGGAAGTCGAAGGTTGACACGGGGCTGACCCCTTTCTCCCGAAGACGAACGAATACGGAACCCGCGATCTCCACGCAGCTGCTCCAAACGACCACCACGCGGTTCGCTTCGAAGTACCGACGTACTGCGAGTCGGGTGAAGACCTCCGTGCGACGAGACTTGGGGAGCTGCAGCGTGTCGACGATCGTGGCGTTCAGATGATCGTTGTTCAGAACACGAGTTTGGATGTGGCCCGGCAAATCGGAATTTTCGTAAAGCAGGAAGGACCACATGACGCGCGTTATGGCGTGCATCGAGAACGGTAGCAGACGAACTTCCTTGTGTCCGAACGAGATGCCGTTGAGATCTTGTTTGAGCTGGATTTTGCTCAACATCTCGTGGTTCACGTCGGCAACTCCGCTCGCTTGCAGCAGATCGTCCACTTGGGCGTACTGCTCCTCGAGGCTTCCATTGAGCTCTGCAAAAAGAACTTCGTCCGAGATACTGGGCGCGCGTGGGCGTCTAATGTTGTCGCCTTCTTCTGCATCAACGTTAAACTCTGTCTTGACTGGGTTCCATGGGAAAGCCGACGGTGCTGCAGCCTCTTGCTGGTGCTCAGCAACCGCAGCCTCCAAACGCTTGGCGATCTCTAGCTGGCCCTTCAGCATGGCACGCAGCTTCAGGTTCTCGACTACAGTTTTGTTTGCTTCCTCTTTCTGGCGCTCTGCGACCTGTTTCCAGCGAGCGAACATCTCCTCGTCGTCATCGCTGACTGGGGATAACCTTCCTGCTGATTGATTAAGATTCGTCAGTTCCTCCTCCAGATCAGCAACCTTCGAGCGGAGATAGTCCAGTTCGTCTTTAGGGCGTTTGCGGCGGCGCGGCTTCGCTTTAGGATACGGCGTCACGCGACCATCTTTTCCTCTTGGAGCACTCTGCTGCTGCTGCTGTTGCGCTTGTTGCTGAGTCGGTTGTTTGACGGCAACTGGTACGGGAGCAGCAGTCTTCTCCACCGTCTGCACCAAAGACTTAGGGTCCTCTGTTGGCAGCATCTGCTGCTGCTCGTACGGGTTGGGCACTTCCGGGAACTCGAACGCGTCCGCAACGTAGTTGTCGTCCAGCGGCAGTTGAGCGAGTGAGGCCGCCGACGCAGCTGGTTCCGGCGTGAAGGCAAGCATCTCGTCCAATGCAGCGAACAGGTCGTCGCTTGAGCCGGTACCCAGCGGAGACATTGGTGTGTCCGCCGTTGCTGCAGTCTGGTGGGCCATGCTTGTGGTGTACAGTATGTGCAGCTTACTGGAGACTGAGCTTCCTCCCAGAGTCCTGCCGCTCGTTGCTGCGTCAGCTCAGATTACTTTGCCTATCGCGCAAGCGCGGGCCGAAATGCGCCGATGGAGTAATCCCGGAGGCAGACGGCGATTTGCTTGTGGGTTGACGCCTACAGAGACAGAGCAGCGACCGAGGTCATCAGTGAAACGCACCGAGTTGACCCGCGGCAACAATTCTTGCGTACATGTACATGCATGCGGCACAAGTTCATGAACCACTCGCAAGGTCTGGGACAAATTCATTTCCATCGAGTTACCGGTATGGCAAATACCACGAGACGTCTCCTGCCCGGGCAAGTGTCCGCAGCTCGTTCATCCTCGCCGCGAAGAATTGGGTATCCAGCACATACTGCTTCCGTGCGCGCTCTCCCATCGCGTGGCGCTCGTCCGGCGTCATCTCCAGAATGCGCTCGACAGCGTCGCAGATCTCGGCGCCCTTGACGTAGGTGGCCATGCCCTTGACGCCGTGCAGACCGTGCTCGCCGTCGAAGGTACCGCCAAGTAGCTGCTTGTCAACTGTAGTGCTTGGGTGCGGGACGAGAATCGCCGACTCTGGCGACAGCAACTCGTTCATCGGCGGTGCGTCCGTGGACACGATTAACGCTGCGCTCGCTCGTGCTTGGTTGATGTAGTGGCCGTAGCCTTCGAGCACGCTCGTGCACAACAAAAACGCGCTCTCGATCATCATTTTGCCGAACATGCTGCCAGGCATGCGCCCCGTGTGCAGCGTGATCTTCTGGGGTGTTGGCTGAGCATGGATCTGCTCATCGTAGATCTTCCTCATGAAGTTGTTGTAGATGGCTTGGTCTACGAAGACGTCCAACGACGGAAAATCGGGACGGGACAGCCAGCAGTCCAACACTGCGTTCGTCCCTTTGAACACGCTGCAAGTCACGAAATAAGCAAAGTCAATCTCAGCAGCTTTGACCACGCCACCGAAAGCCACGAGCACACGAACCTTTTCCCAGCTGTGTGAACAAAGTGCACGTTCGAAAAGTTCTTGGCCGGCACATCGGCGTTCGCTCCGAATTGGTGCTTCGCGTACAGCGCCGCATCCGACGTCGTATGCCTCGTATACATCACTCTCGTGTGTCGCAGGTTGCCTTCCTGCTGGTACCACATCCTCACGCGTCTCGCGCAGATCGCCGTCTTGCAGAGCACCACGTCCACGCGCCAGTAATGCCCCGCTTCCAGCTCATACATCTCGACATTCGGCATGAGATACACGGGCTTGGTCTCCGGCCACGACGGATGATCCGGCACTCCGTCCCAGAAGTGGTTCATGAAGATCAGCGGCGTCTTGGGACACAGATCATGGTACGTCAACTTCTTGCCTGTCTTCTTGTCCGTAAACTCCACGTCCAACACCCACCGAGGCAGCGCTCGTCCCTGCAAATCTGATTTAAAAAAAATGTCAGACCCCTCCCCCCCCCATGCACATGTACTACCCCCCTACAGGTACCTACACTTGACGTAGCCCATTGCATCTTCACAATACCCGTCTCCTCTGATCCCAGAGGGCAGGAAAACCTCCACGTCGGGGCAGTCCTCGAGCTTTGTCCTCAAGTTTGTGTCGTCCTGCTGGAACCTGCCGACGCTGCTGTCCTTGTCCCCGTTGCGGCCGAAGTCCGACGTGATGACGCTCTCGCGGTGCTTCATGCATCCTTCGTGCAACATTGCGACGTCGCTGTCCTCGATTGCGCGTCTTGCAGCAATTCAGTGGGTAATGTTGCAGCAATTCAAGTGGGTAGAACTCGAGCTCGTGCTCATTTTCGAGCTCCTCGAAGTGGCTGGGGCCAGAGCGCCACCAAGTCTCCAGCAAAGGGAGTAGGAAGAGCGCGGCTACGAGGCGAGCAGCTTGGCGATGCAGAGAGCGAGTGGGCGAGGAACGAGGATGCACCGACGGAGAGAAAATCCGCGGCGAAGAGGACGCGGACGACGACCGGCGAGCTGGCATATTGGTGTTGTAGCCTCCGCTTGGAACCGTTACGTACCTACACGAGCCAGAATGCGGTAAGGATGGGTAAGTTGCTACAAGATTTGCGACGAGCAACTTAATCATCTGGTGACGAACCTCGGTTGCGTGTATACCGGTAGGCTACCGGTGTTGTGCTCAACTACAGCTTCATGCAGTTTTGTTTTCTCTGCTGAACGACACTCAAGGTGGGGCAGGTCTTTGGCGATGGCATAGCTGCCACTCACAGGACTACGGGTTGGCGAATAACAAGCAGGCGGTGCTGGCGCGCGGAGGTGGAGGGCATAAGCTGTTTAAGTGTTTGTCCGAAGCGTGTAGATTCTTCGTTCAGCTGTACCAGTCCAAGGCCTCCGGTCGCAGGACCAACTCGTGGTACATCAGCTCTCTCCAGCTGGAGCACGTCAACTGCACGTCAGTGGGAAAGGTCACAGGTCGGCAGCTAGGGGCGCTCCCTTCGTTTCGGAATGCTGTGCTCTCGGACCCATTGATATCGGCCAAAGCGCTCGCCGAGATTGTCCAGAGATCGGAAGGGATCGTCACTCCTGCTGATATTTATCGTGAGAAGGATCGAGTCTTAAAGGGCACCTTTACATGCAAAGCTAAAGATTATCAGAGAACTCCACCATGGACCATCACTGCTGGATCAGTTTGCCGAGGTAATCCCGGGATCCTACACGGCCTGGGAGTCCGACGCTGCCGGAAATTTCTTCGAGCTATTGTACTGTCTGGCCCGCTCGTGCGCTACAATCAGCAGATACTTGACATTGACTGCAAGCCCCTCATTTAACGGTCACTACGACGGACAGCAGATGATTTAAGTTGGGCGTGACGGAAACTGCAACAACATCACGATAGCGGTGGCTCTATAATAGTCAACGCGGAGAACACCGAGAACTACACCTGGTTCATCAAGTGTCTACAGAGAGCGGGGCTGTCTCTAGCTGATTATCCAGTACTTGCGACCGAAGCAAGAGTTTTGCTTCAGTCGCGAATAAGTTCAACATCATCGTTCGGTGCGTCACGATTGCGGTTTTTTTTTTGCCTGGCTACAATTAATTTTCTAATCGCTAAGTGTCTTTTATTGGCAGGTACTGCACTCTTCATATCATCAATACCCTCCTGCGAAAGTTCAAGACGTTCACACACGCAGACAAAAAATGATTCGTGAGAAGGCGTCATACGAGTTCATCGATGGAGGAATGGAGTCAATGGTGAAGAGCACGTGTGAGCAGGCTCAACGTGGATAAAAATGGACAGCTGAGAAGCGCACCGTCACGCCTGGAGCGCAGGTGCTTAACGAGGAACAGCACTTGAAAATGGTAAATTACGTCGTCACCAAGTCGTCTGCCTACGTTGCTGCTGTGGCACGCGTCGGACAGGACCCTCCGTTTCATTATCGAGTCAATCTCACGTTGAATCGATGCACATGTGCTTACATGGACCAGTTCGGTGTTCCATGCAGGCACATGTTAGCAACGCTAGCTAATTTTGGCGATATGTGGTCGGTGTTTTGTCCTTTTGCCGCGTGCTACAAGGTGACGAATTATGTGAGTGCATTCGGCAGTGTTGCTGTGGAGCTTCCAGCGGGCAACGAGCTCATACGCACACCGCTCCTACCCGCTAAGAGAAAATTGCACAGTTTGAGAGTGCAATGCGATAATGTAGGCGTGCTAGAAAATGCAGATGTGTATGCTTCGACGAGGTCATATGTATTGGTAGTCGAGTATGCTATCAAGTTGAAGCTCTCTGTCTCTTGAAGCGTTATGCGTTCTGCACAAACCGATTTGAATCATGCGCTTCATGTAGTTTTATCTGTAATTTACAACACCTCCGAGGCAACGCTCGTCCCTGATTGAAGAAAAAAAAGCGTTGGCAGGCCTCTCCCCCCATGTACTACCCCCCCCCCCCCCC
>KQ473463.1:0-32561 GCA_001314375.1 Phytophthora podocarpi | reverse complement strand
CGGCGAGGAACGAGGATGCACCGACGGAGAGAAAATCCGCGGCGAAGAGGACGCGCACGACGACCATGGTCAACACAAATGCTATTACATGTATTGGCCTTACGCGTCGGCAAGAGAGAGGGGTACGTACAGTATTAATATAGGTACAGCAAGTTGCACCCACCCAGTCCGGATGATCCGAGGTGGATGAGTTAGCGTGTAACCCCTGATATCGTTCCACCAGTCACTTTTGAATTCGCTGCGAGATGTTCGAAGCTCCCAGTCGGCGTTTTCTGCCGTTGGATGTGGCTAAAGGAAGTCAGAGAGTGTTAACGCGAAGGTTTTTCGCTGTGTTGGCGTTGCTTGTGACACTCGGGTGGCTCTGCTGTCGACGACAAGTGGTGCTGGTCACGAGTGTGTTGCATCCGTCGACGCCGTTCCAAGCGCCTCTCAACACGCAGGTCAAGTTCTCGATAGCTGTGACGAGGGATGACAGCGTCACGACAGTGGTTCACACGTTCCCTCAGTACGGGGAGCAGTCAGCTACCGGACGGCATTTTCGACTGGAAAACACGAGGCTGTTAAGTGAACCAGGCAACAAAAACGAGGACTCGGTGCTGGTTATGGTCGTGCTCAAGGATGCCGAATCGTGGGGGGAAGGTCGGACTGCCGAGGACTTTTTCGAGTTGCTGGACTCGTTCGACTACCCGAAGGAGAAACTCTCGGTGACGGTGCTCACGTCGTCCATGAGCGAGTTCCAAGTCGTGCAGAAGCAGTTCCGACGGCAGATCCAACGGTATTCGAGGCTCTCGGTCTTGTTTCGAGACGATTTCGGGCCCCACGATGTCGTCACACGAGAGAATCGCCATGAGCATCGAGTCCAGATCAACCGCCGTCGAGTGATTGCGAGGTACCGCAACTTTGCGGTGTTAGCGACGCTGGAGCTGTGGCACCAGCACGTCGTGTGGTTAGACGCAGATGTGCACAAGGTCCCATCGGGACTCTTGAAGAAGATGATCCAGTGTAGGTACTACATGCTGTAGTATTTCATTGTGAGCTGTGATGTTGAGTGTGACGGAGTTTTGTTCTGTGTCTGAAGCTGGGCTGGACATTGTAGAGCCCATGTGTGTGCGAATGAAGCAGAACGGCAAGGACTGGTACGAGTACGACCTCAACGCGTGGGTGGGGCAGCGGAAGGTGCGTCGGTCAGCTCGAGACGCCAGCTTCGTACCCGGAGACTTGAGCGTCAACCGCATGAAGCAGTTCCACGGCGGTAAAGAAACATTTGTGCCGCTGGACGCGGTGGGTGGTACAATGCTGTACGTGAAAGCTGATATTCATCGCCAAGGTGTGCTCTTCCCGGTTCACCATTTAATCGGAAGCGAGTGGGGAAGCGAAGGCTACGACGGCATCGAGACGGAGGGACTTTGCTACGTCGCGCACTTCTTAGGGTTCAAGTGCTGGGGGATGCCCAACGACCTCATCTACCACATCTAGCTGCAACAGTAATGGCGATGGATAAGTCAGGGATATATGCACTGCTTGTTCTTGTGATTTACAACGAGTTGGTCGGTCCAGCTTTACGTCACGACTGGGCTGCCAACGATCCGTCTCCGATAAGTTTCCCGCCCATTGCTTCTCGAAGCAGCAGCGTGTCGATTATCTGGTGCATCAACCCCATACTGACCCGGTAGGTTCCAACAACTAGCTCAGTGATCTCGCCAATATGAGCTTTTTGTTCCTCTGTAGACGCGAACGCTGTCATTTCTGGACTTGCAAGCACTACAAATCGAGTCACTGATCCAGCGACGCCAACGTTGGAGCCGTCGGTCCCAAAGTTGAATGAAGACGTCGTGCTGTAGCCCTTCTCACGTAGACGCACGAAGACTGATCCGTCCATCTCGACGAACGAACTCCAAACGACCACCGTGCGGTTCTTCTCGAACACACGTCGAAACGAGAACCTCCGAACGATATTCGTGACTCGTGACTTGCCTAGCTCAACCTTCTCCACCATGGTGACGTTCATGTGGTTGTCGTCGATGACATGGGTCTGGAATGAGCCGGGTATCATGTCCTTGGCCGTGTTGTACCGCAGAATGCTCCACATCGCTCGGTGGACTGCATCTGGCGAGAATGGCAGCAAGCGAACGTCTTCGTGTCGGACCGATACGCCACTTGCATCGTGATGCGCCTTCGTGCCGTTGTTCATGTCATGATTGACGTGAGCGATGCCACAGAGTTCGAAAACGGAGTCCATTTCAGCATACTGAGCTTCGAGACTTTCGTTCAGAAGTGCAAAGATGAGCTCTTCAGACATGACAGTAGGCTGCGGAAGGCCGCTATTCCCGTTCCCACTACCGAATGCAGGAAGGGACTGCGCCACCTCTCGCTGGTGCTGATCGATGGCAGCCTCCAGACTTCGTGCAGCGTTCAGTTGGCCTTCCAGCATTGCTCGCAGTCGCAGGTTCTCAACGATAGACCGGTCCACCTCCTTCTTCTGTCGCTCTGCGATTTTCTTCCAGCTCAGCAGCACGTCTTGAAAAGAGCAGGACTCGCCATTGAAAATGACCGCAGCGCTGACTGTTGCCGGAGAACCCATTTCTGGCTTCGTCTGCAGCGACTGCAGTTCCTCCTCCATGTCGGCCACCTTAGCGCGCAGATAGTCAAGTTCGTCTTTCGGACGCTTGCGACGACGTGGCTTGTTCGCCTTCGAGTACGGAGCAGTGCGTGCGTCCTTGCCTTTCTTCCCTGTCATCGACGATGGCGTCTCCTTCGGAGTTTTCCCACTACCAGATCGATTCAGAGCGGACGGCTTCTCTGGTTTATCTGAGACCTGCTTCTTGTCCGTCGTCATCTTCTTGTTCGCCGTGAGCAGCGGTGGAATCTCGATACACAGCATCGCATCGATCTCGTCGCCTAGCGTCGGCCCCATCGACTCTTCCGGCGCGGAAAATGCATCGGCGACCGGCGTCGAGTCAAACGACAGCACGTCGTTCAGCGCCACCAACAAATCCTCGTCCAGTGCTCCGATGCCGTCCTGCTGCATCGCAACTACTGTAGCTTGAGAAGTGAATGAGGTGGCGGAACTGAGTCGGCAGAGGGCAAACTACGACCGCAGAGAGAAACGGTCGGAATAATCGGCACACAGGTCGGACAGCAGGTGACGAACCAAAAGTGTCGGTGCTGGAATGGCAACAGCAGATCAAGTAAACGAGCATGGCGTGCACCTGCTGCGCGCGCGGACAGGAGTAATCGAGCAGATGTTGACGGGACACCGTACCGACACCGTGTCGGTGCAGAACTGCAAGTGGGGACAAGAATGCAGTTTGAAGCTCAGACTGCATTCAACGGACAGCAAAAAAAGTATGTTGTGGTATGACAGTTTCAACGGCGCAGTGCTCGGCATGGGCTGCAGTATTTTCACGTCGCTAGCTGAGCTTCTGCCGTCCACAAGAGCTCCGTGCCTCTCTCTCGCAAGTGCGATCAATGATCGCCGATCATCATGCGTGTCGATCGTTCCGCTTGACTTATCGGGTACGAACAGGACGTTGAAGGAGAGCTCACATTATTCGACGGAGAGGTCTCGGTCGAAACTCAGTATTTGGCGTGAGTTCCTAAGAAGAATTCGTCCACGACGAAGCCCTCGACTTCCAGGCGGCGCGTCGCGTTCTGGTCGTTTTTGCTGGTTGGATCGGCGATCGTGGTGTGCGTGCTACTGGCAGTGGAGACAGAGTTTTTACTACATGTACGCTTTGAACTGCATCTGCTGCTTTCCACGAGTGCTCGACGCTATTAATAACTGCATCGAGTCCACAGATCAACACCATGATCCAGACAATCAAGTCGTTTCTTGCTCCCGTCTTCACGAGCAAGTTCGAAGCGCTCTGCAAGAATGGCAGCAGACTCAAACAGAAGTTCCGCTATCTGCTACTGCTTGCCGATCTCCGGTCGGAACGACACGGACTTCTGCGCAGGTGCAGACCGCATGGACTTGCAAATAACTTACACTTGCGTGTTTCGCTGAATCAAATAAATGTTCGTGTAGATTCTAGTTCGTCCTTCCTGCCTACAAGTATGCACTGTGTCATCTATAATCTGTCCAGGCTAACCTGCGATCACGAGGCTTGGGTGTCAAGTAGTCTTCTCCGTACTCTGACAGAAGGAGAAAGTCTGGATCATGCACTGTGTCAAATTGCTCGCCATTGATCGACACCTGAGAGAACGGCTCGACTCGTTCGTTGGGCAACCTGCGAGTTTTGAGTTCCTGCATTGACCAGGAGGTACCGAGCTGTTGCTGCATGGCGTACAAGTCGACGTACGGAACAGCGTAGTCTTGGACAATCGGGTGGTCTGGGTCGTAGAGCTGAGAGGCCAACGGATGTGTAGGTGCCACGCAAACCCGCCAAATGTTAAACTCAAAGAGGTGGTAGCCCTTGCGCCACAATCTATCGTCCAGTTCGCCACCGTCAACGATCCGTCCGCTGTACGCGACGTCAACGTCTTCAGTGAACGGGATGATGCCGCCGTCCCGAACAGCGCCCAAGAGCGTGCCAAATGTTAAGATAGGAACCGATCCGACCGCCTTCAGTTCATTGTAGACATCTTTAAGCAGCATGTGCAGTACGCTTGCAAAACACTGCTTTGCTGGCGACTGTCGAAGCAGTATATCCATCCGATCAGCATTAGCACAGCGCGTGCTGTCCTTGCTGCAAGAAATCGGTAGACAGTACCGGAACGCTTGGCGCTTACGATAGTCAGAATTGCACAGAACTTCGTGCTCGTCGTGAAATCTTGGCGGTGGCAACGACCCCGTGCTCTTCATCGTGGAGTAGAATTCTCCACCCGAACCATCATCGACAATATCGACCACGTTTGGTGAGCAACCTGACTCTGGGATCGTTGGAGCTTCAGTCTCCTCTGGGGCGCTCTCACTTACACTTGGGCTCTCGGTCTCTTCAGCGGTGCTCTCGCGTACGCTTGTGGTCTCAGTCTCTTCAGGAATACTTTCACTCTCAGTCGTACTCGGAGCCTCGGTCTCTGCTAAAACCGTCTCAGTTGGAGCTTTAGTTTGCTCAGAGGATGGCTCACGCGTACTATCCTCCTGCTTGTTTGGCACCAACTTGAGGAATGGTCCCGCATACACGTCAAGAGCAGGCTGAGCTGGGTTGTAGAGATTCGCAGCTAGCGGGTGAATCGGAGCAACACATACGCGCCAACTATCCCCGTAGTAAAGATGGTAGCCTTTCCGAAGCAACGCGAGCTTGAGATCATCTAAGTTGACAAGTTCTCCACTGTAGGTGATCTTCGTGTTATCAGTCAAAGTGCCTTCAGAGCCTTCGTCGAGATTGACAATCGGAGAACCTCCTGCAGCTTGAAGTTCATCAGAAACATCAGCAACGAGCAGGCGGAGAACACTCGAAAGGCACAGAGTTGAGGGTGATTGCCGAACGAGTAGATCAATTCGATCTGCGCCGGTGCAGAACTCAACATCGCTGCGTGCAGAAATCGGAAGGCAGAACGGAAGTTTCTCGTTGACAACATTCTCGTTGCACAGCCCTTTGTGGCCACCATAGAGCACAGGGGCTGGAAGTTCCTCCATCGTCTGCAGCATCGAGTAGAATCGATGCCTGGAGGTGTACACAATGCTCTTCGCGTCCAGCACATTTGGTGTGCAGGTATCATCAAGGCGTGGGATAGCCTCGACCGTGTCTGGCGTTACCACACTGATACCTTGTTCACCTACGAGATCAACGTGCGGGACGGAGCCCACAGCGCTCGATATTTGTCGATCCGGGTCGTACAAGTGCGAGGCCAGAGGGTGAGTCGGTGCCACACACACGCGCCAGCCACCAACTTCTTCAACGAGGTGATAACCCTTGTGTCGTAGTGCCACATCCAGAGAACCACCTCGCGTGATGTCACCGCTGAATGCGATGCTGGTGACCTCAGCCGTTGACATGGCGGCAATAGGGACCGACCCATCTTGCATGTTGTCATCGTCAATGGATGTGAAGTTGGCGCTCGGAGACGCACCAGCCTCCTGCAACTCCTCAAACACGTCCGACAGCAGCAAGTGCAGCACGCTGGAGCGACACAATGTAAGGGGCGACTGCCGAACTAGCAGGTCGATGCGGTCGGCACCCGCACAAAATACCGGGTCGTCCTGACTCGTGATCGGCAGGCAGTACTCAAACTTGCGCTTGTCAGCGTTCTCGTCGGTGCACAGCGCCTCGTGTTTGCCGCGGAAGGTGGGCGCGCTCAACGCCTTCATGTCCTTGATCATGGTGTAGAATCGGTGGTCGGAGCGATAGTTGATGCTGCCGATGTCAATTGTTGCGGGGCTGCATCGCGGGTCGAAGCTGGCCCAGCGTGGGAGTATCTGCATCTCCGTCGTAAGTGTCAATGCGCCCAGCGCTACGAACGCGAAGAAAGCTATCGCACTCTTGGCGGGTCTCGACCATCGTGGCTTGGTGTGTATTGATGGCTTGGAGGGCAATAAGGGCTTGGTTGGTTGCGTATTGAATTCACCGTTGCCTCCGAAATCGAGTTGCTCGTCATCATCGTTGAAGTTTGCTGGGAGCACAGCAACAGAGGCGCCCTTCATGTTGGCTTTGTCCCTTCGAACCGAGGTAGTTGAAACACAAGAAAGAAAATAGCGGAATGGCTTTTGCTGTTGATGTTACTGGTGAACGTTGTGGTTTGTGTGATCTCATAATTGCGAAGTTGCAATCTATATCCTGCTACATGTACTTAATGCGTGAAAACGCCTGGGAATGTGTCTTAATCGATCAAGTTGTGAAGCATACAGACGTTTCCAATAGTAGTATGTGGTGGCAATTTTGCTTTTCGAAGAGCTCAACAGTACCAACGCACAATTTGAAGTTGAGAGGCCGTTGAATTTACTAAGTATTGATACATCACTGCGTTATTCAAGGTTCTCCTTCAAACGAGGTCTTACCCGCCCCTCCGAGCCATTTACGCTCTGTAGCTCTTCAAGTACCTCGGATGTTATCCTCCGGAAACGCGTCTTGAGGTTTGCGAGGCTGGGGCTTCAGGTAGTCCCTCCCATACTCCTTCTCGAGAAAGTAGTTCGGATCGTTCACCGTGTCGAAAGGCAAACCATTGATCGTGACTTGAGAGAATGGCTCGACATGGTCGCTCGGGATTGAGCCTTTGGCCTCGTCCATTCTCCAGTATTTCCCACTGCGCTGTCTTTTCATGGCATACAAGTCCACGTAGGGGACTTCGTAGTCTTGTGCTATCGGCTCTTCTGGGTCGTACAAAATGGATGCAAGCGGGTGTGTCGGAGCTACACAGACGCGCCAAATACCAAAGTTGAAGAGATGGTAGCCCTTCCTCCATAGAGCATCGTCTAGCGCTCCATTGCTGGTGAGTGAGCCCGAGTACGCAATGTCAACGTCTTCAGTGAACGGAATCATGGATCCATTGCGAATGGCGCCCAGGAGAGTTCCGAACGTCAGAATAGGATCCGATCCTGTACCTTGTAGCTCTTCGTAGACGTCCGTAAGAAGCATGTGCAGGATGCAGGCATAGCACCGCGTTGAGGGTGTCGGGTGGGCGAGCAGCTCCATGCGGTCGGCTCCAGCACAAAAGCTCGATGTTTTACGCCCAGAAATGGGTAGACAATAACGATAACCACGACTTCTGCGATCGTGGTCACTGCAGAGTGCCTTGTGGTCGCCCTGAAAAACCGGAGCTGGAAGTGCCTCCATCGTCTGTAGCATCGAGTAGAACCGGTTGTTCTCACTATGCTCGATGTTCTTAACATCGACCATATCGGGGGAGCAGTTGTCGTCAAGGAGGCCAACTGGCCCAGGCATATCAATACTAGTCCTTACAGTTGCACTTGTGTCCGGCTTAACACCAACGATATCGACGTGCAGAACGGCGTTACCCGAGGTTGATATCGTACGATCCGGGTCGTACAAGTGCGAGGCCAGAGGGTGAGTCGGTGCCACACACACGCGCCAGCCACCAACTTCTTCAACGAGGTGATAACCCTTGTGTCGTAGTGCCACATCCAGAGAACCACCTCGCGTGATGTCACCGCTGAATGCGATGCTGGTGACCTCAGCCGTTGACATGGCGGCAATAGGGACCGACCCATCTTGCATGTTGTCATCGTCAATGGATGTGAAGTTGGCGCTCGGAGACGCACCAGCCTCCTGCAACTCCTCAAACACGTCCGACAGCAGCAAGTGCAGCACGCTGGAGCGACACAATGTAAGGGGCGACTGCCGAACTAGCAGGTCGATGCGGTCGGCACCCGCACAAAATACCGGGTCGTCCTGACTCGTGATCGGCAGGCAGTACTCAAACTTGCGCTTGTCAGCGTTCTCGTCGGTGCACAGCGCCTCGTGTTTGCCGCGGAAGGTGGGCGCGCTCAACGCCTTCATGTCCTTGATCATGGTGTAGAATCGGTGGTCGGAGCGATAGTTGATGCTGCCGATGTCAATTGTTGCGGGGCTGCATCGCGGGTCGAAGCTGGCCCAGCGTGGGAGTATCTGCATCTCCGTCGTAAGTGTCAATGCGCCCAGCGCTACGAACGCGAAGAAAGCTATCGCACTCTTGGCGGGTCTCGACCATCGTGGCTTGGTGTGTATTGGTGGCTTGGTTGGTTCTGTGTTGAAGGCGCTAATATCGTCCTTAAAGTTTGCTGGGAGTATTGATACTGTGGCGCCCGTCATGGTGGGCAATTGGTACCGGGCGTTGGAGTGCAAAAGAGAAAGCGAATGACAATGCCTTCTAGTGAACAACCTCATGACAGCTGACTAAAGTCTCATTGCGTCACGCGATGGTGCGGCCTGGTTCCTGGAAACCGCCCAATAAAGTCAAAAGCCAACAAGCTTCCTCCAGATTTGTCCTTTGCAGTGAAAAACCGCTCGCTTGCTTCATTACAAGGGCCTCCTTACATCGCTCTAGAGGTTCTGGGCTTGAAAATCGATAAGTCAGCTAAAAAACAATACGTTCTGAGACTTTACAAGGGTCCAACGTTTACTATTATTACGAGTACAACAACCACAAACAACATTAAGAACAACTTCACATGCGCACTACACCGGTAATAGAACCTTCTTCCCTGTTGACTTCTGTCTCGTTGGTGTCGCCATTGCTTAGGAGAAGTCTCTCCGCTACTTCATGCACCAGACCAAAGTTGTGGTGATAGGTCCCAACGATGAGGTCTGTCATCTCTCCGACGTGCACCTGAGCCTCCTGCTCCGATTTGAACTCGGACACTTCTGGGATCAACTGTATGGCCATGCGAGTGATGCAGCCGCGCACAAAGTTGCTAGAGCTGTCGGCCCCCTGTGTCACACCACGGTGAAACTCAAAAGTCGACATAGTGCTCCAACCTTTCTCTCGGAGCCGCACGGAGACAGAGCCGTCGATCTGAACGTAGCTGCTCCAGACGAACACCACGCGATCTTGCTCGATGTGTCGTCGGAAAGCGGCTCTCTTCGTAACGCTGATCTGATGCGACTTGGGTAGCTTTAGTCTATCGCGGAAGATGAGGTTGGAGTGGTCTTTGCCGAGCACTTGCGCTTCCGTGTCTTTTACCACTAAACCATTGTGCAGACTGTTCCAGATCGCATGGTGCAGTGCCTGCAACGGGAAAGGCAGAAGCCGCGCTTCCTCGTGCCGAAACGATATCCCGTTAGCTTCTCGCTTGAACTCGAAGCCGCCTTGAAGATTGTGAAGCACAGAAGATAGTCCATGGGTTGTGAAACCCCCGTCGACTTCCGCTAACTGCGCCTCCAAGTTGCTATTCAACTGTGCAAAGATTTGTTCGTCCGTTATACTCATGACGAGTGGCCGACTCACCCCGCAGATGCCTGAACTTGTTAGCCGATCACGTGACGTAGCTGCCTCGTT
Organism: Phytophthora podocarpi; assembly: GCA_001314375.1. NCBI lineage: Eukaryota > Oomycota > Peronosporomycetes > Peronosporales > Peronosporaceae > Phytophthora > Phytophthora podocarpi. The sequence continues at coordinate 22,685 of KQ473463.1, read as the reverse complement.
CTGATGCTGCTGAATGGCAGCTTCGAGCACACACGCGACTTGCAACTGGCCCAGCAGTCGGTTGCGCAGCCTCCGGTTCTCGTCAATGGAACTGTCAACCCCGTGCTTCTGACGCTCGACGATCTCCTTCCAGCTCGAGAAACAACCTGTCGTGACACCAATCGTGGCAAGAGCCACTTCCTGCCCAACAGCATTCGGAGAGCCCACATCTGCTTTCCCCAATGTCGCCAGCTCTTCCTGCAGCTCCACCACCTTCGCGCGCAAGTAGTCGAGCTCATGCTTCGGACGTCTGCGGTTGCGTCTCTTAGACGTCGAGTAAGGTCTCAATCGCCTGTCGATTTTCTTCGGAGACGATGGTTGTTGTTCCTGCTGTTGGACCGGAGAATCTGAAGCCGAAACACTCTTGGGGGACACTTTCTTCTTAGGCATCGGCATGGCTTTGTCTTGTTCGTCCGAGGAAAACAATTCTTGGATTTCCAGCGAGAGGAGCATCGAGTCCATGGCCTCGTCCGTCGAGTCAGGAGTTCCATCCAGTTTTGTAGGAGTACCGGCCCCAATAACGACCGGGGAACTCGAAACTTGGGCTGGGGTCGTCACCTCCTCGGACAAGTAGCCGAGGGCTTCGAAGAGCTCTTCGTCCATGGTCTCGACGTGTTGAATGGCGACTGGGACTTTCATATCGGTCGACCGAACTGCTGAAATTTGCAACTGAACCAGTTGCCCTATACCTTCGCCCGGGATAGTGCGATCACGTACACGTCGACGCGGTCGCATGGTAAAGCGGGTCAATAAGGTTCATGGAGTCCCATGATGGGATGCCTGAGCCGACCCAGCAGATGTTCAGACTGCAAATCGCTGAGCAAATCACCAAAAATCCGTGCACTTTGTCCGCCCCAGGGCACCCTCAGCTCGAGTTGACGATCATCGACTAAAGCAACGCACGCCTCGGTGGTGCTCTGAGCCGCGGTCCAAAGGTGTTGGCTCAGAGAAGCTCAAAGTTGCCAAGTCGGTTGCTACAGTTGTGCACCCGCAAACTTTCCAGATGATCAAAACTGAAAACACGAAATACATGAGACCCGATTACAGGGTTTGCCACGTCTCGGTTCCTCGGTAATCAGTGAACATCAGCAGCAGAAGGAATGACGGCGCTGCAATTGCCTTGGACGTGAGCTTTTCCGTCACCACTTTGCAAAATACGCATCGAAAGTCTGGACAACAGCGTGTACGAGTCATTTTTCAGGACCTTTCATGCTGCAACGTGCAGTGCAGTCACAGCGATGGTTGATGAGGCAGCAGAGCTCCCTCACGTTGCCGGAGTTGGGCGTGTTCGAGTTCCTGGTGCTGTGCTTTGAGCAAATTGCTGTGGCTGGGGCGGTGATGAACTGTTTCCAAGCTGCATCCGATGACGGCAGTAGCAACTCCGGATCCGACAACGACAGTGGCAATGCGCCGCTGTTCCTCCCGGCGGTGGCGCGCGTGATTCCGCAAGCTTTGATGGTCATTTTGGTGCTCAGTGTGTGCATCGTATGGTGCTCTCAAGTCGTTCAATGGGTACTACGCACAATCCACCTGGACTGTGCAAATGCAGCCAAGTTTGTCGTGAGACGGAGATATCTCCCACCGGTCATCGCGGTGCTCAAACTCTTCTTCCTGCTCTACGTTACGCTTCGCCTGAACGATTCGACAGGTTTGCAATGGAAGCAGCAGACAAGCGCTCTTTGTGCGGCGCTCATCCTTGTCATTTGTGAGGTCGTGGATGTGTTTGCCGTCGCACACACTGGGATCATGAGTCGTCTGCGAGGTGTCCCCATCCATGACTGGCGCGAGCAAGAAGGCAGCGGCATCAGCAAGAAGCAACTCGTTCTCACGTTTTTCGATCGGTGGAAAGACTGCGGTTTGGTGACATCGTTCCTCAACCAAAGCGAGATGACGCTGCTGATAGCCGAGATTCCGTCCATGGCCTGGGCCAGCTGGACATGCTGCCAGCGCGGCGCCACGCCGGAGCATATTTCATACCAGTTGCACCGATGGCTCACCGTGCTCACGATCGTTATGGGCATGAATGTCGTCCTCGTGTCCGCAGAGGTCGAAAGCGACATCGCCGGCGCCACGATTTTCCTGATCGCGGACTTTGCGTTGACGATGTTAAAGCTGTTCGAAGGTCGCCATCGACATCAAGCTCGGCGAGAAGCTGTGCGGGCGCAGCGTCTCACTATGATAACTACTGCTGCTGACAACGAGTCGATTTCCCAGCATCAAAGTGACAAGGACGACGACAATTGCAGTGATGACAGCAACAACGAGGAGGCGGAAATCGAAGTCAGTAAAAGTACAAGCTCTCGAGATCACGAAGAAGGACTCGGACAAGTTATTGTGACCTCACAACGTAGCCCACCAAAGCGCTCTGACAATGTGATCAAACAGTGCTGGGATCTTAAGCGCCGCGGGGTCTGGAAGTCGACTGTGACGCGTGATATCTCCGTGAAAGAATGGGCGTACGCTTTTCTCGACTGTATCTACTCGCTCTTGGTGGTTCTCAACTTCTACGAGACTGTGGACGGATCAGAGCTTCAGATCATGCCCGGACTACTCGGCTCTATCACTATCGACAACAACAGCAGCTCAGTTGAGGACCAACTCATGAGCGAAGTTAACCGCGTCAGCATGATCGTCTCCTCTGCCTTTTGGACACTTTTGGGTCTATCTCTCGCTGGCCGACACTACTTCTTGTACTCTTCCAGACGCCAACGGATCCCCGGTGTCGCTCATTACTTTCCAGCGGATGGAAATGCAACAAACGACGTTCGAAAGCCAAACTACTTCGCTGTTAGCGTTCAAGTCGTCAAGGTGCTGCTACTGCCAGTCTCCATTTGCACTTGTGCCTACCTACTCGTGGAAGTGAACTGGTACGTGATCAAGCAGGGTGTAAACGTTTTGGTGGCCGGTGCGATCGGGGCCATTGCAGCAGCCAGGTCAATTGATGCTGTTAGTCGAGCATTGTACGGCCTCGGACGTTTCGACGGAGATCCGCCTGGTCTTGAGATGTTCGGGGGTTCCCCGTTCGTCAAGGCTAGCACAGCACTTCAGGTGTTTTGGGACCGCTTCAATGACTTCCTGGGACCGCTCAGTCTTGATCATCTGCTCATCAGTTCAACCACCGCGTCCAAGAACTTTATCGTCGTCTACTTTTTACTCTGCGTCTGTGTACTTCACGCTGTGGTCGCGTACGTGGATGCAGTCGACATCAAGAGCGCTGTGTATCGAGCGGAGCGCCTCGGTTATCTCGTGGCGGTCACTTTTCTCGTACGTAATTCGGAAAAGTACGTCGAGCGCGAGGGATTGGATCTCTATGCACCTGTGTTGCTAGTAGCTATCGAGTTTTTCATGCAAGTGTCAGCGCTCGTGTCGTGGTGGAAAGTTTGGCGATCTAAACGGAAGGCTGAATCTGCAGAGAGGGCTTCCCGATGCATGCCCATGCTCTCTTCTATCTCAGAGCCCGATGAATGGCCAGTTCTCAGTTCTGGTGATAGCAAAAGCCACGTGAATCTGCCAGGAGGTGAAGGAAAGTGCGACAACCCCTCCTCCTCTTGTGTTGCAAGTCCAGTCAGTCGGACTGTGTATCACCGGATGAACAGCACGTAGGCATTATTGACTAATGACAATTCATTCACATGTTTTATACTTCAGAAGTACTGCAGTATAGAAATGGTCGAACTAGTGTCGATACAGCGAATCTCGTGCAAAAAGCTCGTGTGTTTCGGTCGGGTGAATATGAGTCAGCGCATGGCCATAATCTCGTTTCTGGGTCTTGCTGTTTTACCTGCAGTTGCCATGGCAGGAAGTTGGGTCAGCCAACCCCTCATTGCATTGAACACATCACTGAACGAGCTATTTGGCAACGCTTTCGCACCTACGAATGTGAAAGATGTAGGAGCGTTTATTGTGATGGTCCAGAGCGATTCTTCCGGATGCTTTAAGTATCTCGATTTACCTGTTTGAACCCGAAAAACAAACTCGAAAATTAGTTCGAGTCCTACCTCTTGACCGAGACGAACGACCAGCTCAATTCAATGCCTTCATCCGAAGAGAGACACTATCACAGCCACCACTGACGATGATAGACGAAGACACGAAAAAATGTCGGTCTTGTTGATTTAACACGATGCTATGAATGATCATCTGCAGAGTTTCATCGGAAATCTGGTATCATTCCATTCCTTCAAAGGGGAAGCACTGGTCGAGCGCAGAAAGCACACTCATCCGAATGCCAAAGTAAAATATGCGGCGGCGTAGTAGTACAAAGGCAAACTTTTCTGGAAGCGACTCCGCGCCAAAGCCAATGAGGCACTCCATGGCGTACCCGCCCTTGTAATCCGTTTTGGAGCTGCCATTCGGCCGTCGTTTCTGGCGAGGCGTAAGGTGGGTTGGATTCACGTTGAACAGTACGTTGCGAGAGGCTGATCCCAGTTTTTCCATCGCCACAGGAAACGGATTCAGCAACGCCTTCCCATTCACGTACAGGAACTCGGGAGCAGCATCCTCCACTGGCATGTACTGCACGATGCTGCCGCAGAGCGAGTCCCCATGCTTGGCCATGTCTCCATTCGTGGACGACGAAATGTCGCCAACTCCCCAGGGCGAGAAAAAGTATTCTTGCTTGGCTAGCTCGAAAGAGAGCCAAAATGTCTCCTTGTCGCCGTACGAGAACTCGTGGATAAAGCGCTGCACCGTAATGAGGTAGAACATGACGTTAATGGCCTGTCCGGCCCGTGATTTGTCGATGGCCACAAGAGACGAGTCCTGCTCATGAGAAGTCTGTCGAGTCCACACAAACGAAGTCTTAGGGTCAAGGTGTGGAGACGGAGATGCCCCTGGCGGCAACCCAAACTTGGCATAGTCGAACTCGTTGAGCAAATGTTGGAGATACTGCTTCCCGTTGACGTCTTGGTTGAAGAATTCTTTGCTCGAGAGCACTCGGTCGTAGAAGAACGTGGTGCCCGTGCGTTTGTAGCCCTCAGTGGTGCGCAGCTCGGCCGGATCCCGCATGAAGATGTCGTCTACGTCTAGTAGCAGCACCTCCTTGATATCCGTGTGGTACATGGCCAACGGTTTGATCCACCAGCTGCGGAACTTATTGGCTGTGTCCTCTGTCAAGCCTCCACGCGCGACGAGATCGGAGCACACGTCCACTATCTCCAGTTTGTCATCAGCTTTGAGCAGCAGTGAGATGGAGTCGTCGGACAGTTCCTCCGGGAAGCAATGGTACACTTGGATGAGCTCCTGGTTGCCGAGGCACCGCAACTCTCGCACGAGTGAGAGGCCCATGGGAACGGCGCCGTCGTGCATGCACATGATGATGCCTTTGTCTCGCGACGGCGAGACGTCTTCACTTGTCCTCAATCTTAGCGCTGTTTTCTCCTTCCACTTCGACCGGTTGATTCTGTTCACGCCCAATTGCTGCTGCAACGTGGACTGTGAAGTCAAGGCGTCCTGCTCGACATTTGTGGGAACCACCACGAACGAATACAGCAGACCCCCAAATAGCACGAGAGGGATGGCATATAACCACGCAGGTCTTTTGGTCTTGCCACGTCGGGCTGGTGCTGGAGAGCGTCGACAAGTGTCGTGTTGCTGTTGACGTAGCGTGTCGAACCCAGAACGGCTTACTAGCGTGTTGCCGTCCAGCATTTTCAAGCGGATTGCGACTTTTCAAGATCAATTGATGCTGTTAGCCGCGGAGCCTCGGGCGTTTCGACGGAGATCCGCCTGGTCTTGAGATGTTCAGTGGTTCTCCCATTCGTCAAGGCGAACACAGCACTTCAGGTGTTTTGGGATCGGTTCAACCCTTATGTGTTGATCAGTTCAACCACCGCGTTCAAGAGCTTCATCAGTGTCTACTTTCTACTCTGTGTCTGTGTGCTTCACGCTGCGATCGCGTACGTGGACACAATCGACTTCAAGAGCATTATTTACTGAACAGAACGCCTCGGTTATCCCGTGACGGTACATTTCTCGTACTTACGCACCTCGCAAAAGTACGTCGAGCGCGAGGGCTCAAATCTCTATGCACCTGTGTTGCTAGTATTAATAGCTACCGAGTTTTTAAAGCAAGTATCACCGATCGTGTCACGGCGACCTTGGTTCTGTTCTACGTGTAGTGTCCGTGGTGAGATCGATACGACAGACTTTGTCAGTACAATTGCATTTCTGGAGGGTTTTTTTTTTAAATGGTTTTTCTGTCATCCTCTACCTGTTTTCGTCGCGAGAAGTTTAGCAAGTAAACGAGTGACGGATGAATAACAGGTTGTTTCTGGCGACTCAACTTTTGCTGGTGTAGACCCCGCAAACTTCGACAGCTTTTTGCCTACGATCACAGCAAGGCGTTGGCAGTTGCGCTCGATCAACAAGTAGGACACCGTTGCCAGGGCGTACACCAGCACCAGTCGCACGATAAACTGATCAATTCGTGGAAGTTCAGGAAGCCACGGCAAGAAGTTTACGAACGGATGGAGTAAGTACATGGAAAAGCTGATTTTCCCTGTGAAGCAGAGGAAGTTCCACTCGAGACCGCGAGAGAACGCCGATGGTGCCAACGTCTCGATCACAATCACAGCCGAGAGAGGGAGGGCGATGAATGGCACGTCGGAGTCTGGACTTGGGAACAAGCTGCCGTGGAACCAGCGTCTGAAAAGTCCGTGAGTCACATCGCTCAGGATGATACTCAGCATGATCAACTCGAACGCTCGGGCAAGAGCGAGTTGCCACACACGCGGTTTGAAGCGGTGCTGCTTCATCCATCTACTTAACTCCGCGTAGACTATCGCAGCAAGAGATCCGGCCACAAACGTGGACAAATGGGGGCGGAATAGATCGTGCTTACTTCGACTCACGTGTCCACCTTCGTGGTACACCCAGATGTAGAGCGGCACGATGGCAACCCATTTAAATCTCCCCAGGAGACCGACTCCGATCAGAAAGGGTGGAATGATGAAGTAGTAGGAAATCTCGATAGGCATCGTCCAGAAGAGGTAGTAGCGACGCTTGAAAGTCAGAATATCCCAGATGCTCCAGTGCTTGATGTTGTAGTGCGCAAGATCGTAATAATGCGTGCGTGTTTCTTCTGACATGACCGTCAGTACGAACGCCACAGAGGCGAATAGCGGGTAGACGCGCAAGATGCGCTTGACAAAGTAGTCGAGGAGCATGATGAACCATTGTCGAGGCCCTTCACCGTGGTCAATCAACTTGTTGATCTTGGACTCGTTTAGCATTGTCAGAAGAAAAGCTGACAGTACAAAGAAAGTATCGACGCCGCTCGGTGCAATCGTCGACTCTTTCAAGTACCCTGCGTGGATGTGAACTACCATCAAACTGGCGATGCCGCGCAAGCCGTTCAGGAACTTCAACTTGATTTTTCCGTTCGGTTCCTGCTTCTGGTCGTCTTTTTCGTACTGCTGCGTGGTTTTGTCGGCTTCGATACATGGAATGTCTTGTCTTTGGTCGATGGTAACTTCAATGGCGTCGAGGCGAAGTTGGCAATGCGGCGGGCTATCGACGGCGACTCCATCATAGTCGTGTGTAGTAGCTACAGGGCGACAAGTGTCGGTTTTGGCATGACCTTCCATCCGTAGCACAACTCCTCTTGAAAGCATTGGTTGGTACTTGTTGGTGCTGTGAGGTGAGTCGAAAACTGAACGTATATCTTGCTTTACCGGCTCAAGCTAAGCGTATTTTTGCTGTCCGTCGCGATGACTCAATGCAGTTGCGATTCAACGAGTGATCGTTTCATTTTAACCCAATGCGAAGTACATGTAACGGACTGAGCAGGAGAGAGGCATTGTCTGAAGAGTTTTTCGCTGGATTCCTTCTAAGATTTTGTTGTTCGCAGCACTGTTGGTGCCCTATAACACTGCAAGCACGCGAGTGCAGTTGGAAACGTGTCCGCTGTCAGCAGCATAAATATCGACGTGAGTGGGGGAAACGTTTGGCCTGCAACTAACTAATAATCACTAACAAACTAGGCATTTCGAGTCCCAGGGAGCACCGCGAAAAAAAAAAGAACCCACTTGGGAGAAAATACTTTTATTAAAATATTAATACAAGTAAAAAAGTGGTGTTGTAAATGAAAGGGGAAAGAAATCTTCCGAGGCTTCTTGAGTACCTGGGTACATGTGGCTTGGACTTCCGTGTTGCTCGCGACGCTTGGGTGTACGGTGGCAAGATAGCGACCGTCGCTCTCTTGCCTCAATTCGGAAACCCACCTGCACTTCAATTTCCTTCGAGCAACGTCCACGATTTAATAGATTACCTACGTAAGCAGGAAGTAATTTATCGGTTTAAACTAGAACTCTACCCGCGGCAATTTGCTGCAACGGAAATAAGTAGTTTCCAGGCGTTACCACCTCCAAAAATACGAAAGAGACGTCGTGTGAACGGGCTTCCTTCCGTTGCGGTGCTTCGGTGTCGATGAGGTAGGGAGCGTAACGGCGATGCCTGTGTTTCTACCACTTTTCATTGCGACTATTCCGCACCAGATCATCGTCACCATGGGATCACCCACCGCCGGAAGTGTCAGTTTGACGCCACGGTGTCGTTCACCTGAGCTGCAGGTTCTGGACGTTGAAAAGGTTGTCTCGAGTGTGACGTCGGGAAGCAGATTTGCGCGGCAGTGGAGTCGATCACGAGAAACGTTCCAGTTTACTGGCCTCGGCCATCTTCCGTGGCTTGGGTGGGCTTTCGTCTACACCACCGTGCTGCTCTTCTTTTTCGGTCATCGATGTGTAGCACTCAAGGCACTGGTCACGATGTACAGCAGCCCAAAAAGCTACACTTTCGGCTTCAAGATCGCGGCTTTGGGTCTCGGATTCCTCGAGGACTTTGTGTGCACCACCTACTTCGCGTGTGCACTGTGGGTGTTTGACATCTTCAAATTCGTGGTCAGAGAACGACTCGGCCTCGAAAGTGGCAAGTTCAAGTTCCTATCTTCACGACGCATCGGAGAACTCGCTTCGTTTACGGTGTCATGGCTACTTTTCGTCGCCACGATGGCACCATTCGTCGCTGACTTACTGCTCGTGCAGATCCGACAGATGCGGTTCACGTTTGACCTGATTACCATGGCTGTGAATGAGAACAAATACGTCAGCGCTGCCCCGATATCTAATGAGGAAGTAACGGAAGGCTACATGAACGCGGCATCGCTGGCGGTATTCGCTACGTTCTTCGCAATTGTCCGAACGTGGACACGCTGGGGTGATCTCACCCGTTGGAATCCGACGCACATCGTGTCAAGTCCAAAGTGTTTGCCAGCTCAAAACAGCAAGGTGACAGCCGTCCAAGGCGTCAAATATGTGGAACTAGCCCTCGAAGAAGGCTCAACATTTGAAAATTCGACTTCGGAGGATGATAATACTGACGATACCTCATCCACACCAACAAACACGAACAACTGGAAGATCATTTATCGTAGTGCTGTGCAAGCTGCTATAGTTTTCGCGGGGCTTGTGGTCGTTCCCGCTATTGTTGTGTCAATAGCTTCTGGGTGCTCACCCCTGGTTGCGTACTCTGGCCTGAATGCAACACTTAATGAACTGTTGGGACACGCCTTTCAGCCTACAGCGAAAAGCCCTACCAGTTCGGATGGACATGCCAATACTGCATGGATCAAGACATTAATTCACGCAACCGAAGACCACAAACTTTTCGGAGATGGCTCACTTTACCGACGCACCACTGGGTTTCGTGGAGACCTCGCCTTCAACATTAATGTCACGCACGACAACCCACCAAACGTCTTAGTTATCGGAGTTGAGTCTTTTCGTTTTCACGATTCGCGGTATCTTGTTGGAGATGCAGATCCGTCCAACCTCTTCAAGGGCACGGACATGACTATCACACCCAACTTCGACAGGTGGGCGAAGCGCGGAGTTGCCCTCCGCAACATTTGGTCGAGTAACCCCACGAGTCGGTCGTTGGAGAGTGGCCAGTTTGCACAGATCCCGTACGACAGCCCTGTTAAAACAGGTATCACTGGGGGCAGGAGGAATACAAAAATGGCCGGCTTACCCCAACTATTTTCCGCAAAGGGCTACGAAACCTTCTTTACTACTGGCTGTCCGACCGATTTCGAGAACTGGAACGTGTTCCTTCCAAGCCATGGCTTTGAGACTGTATGTGACAGCAACGATATGATGAAGCTGGCAGAAAGTGACCTAGGTATTGGACATGATGAGTGGTATGGCGACAAGCGCCGCGGATTTACTTGGGGCGTTCACGATGACATCAACTTGCAGCTTCTTGGTGATTTACTCGTGAACAAGACGAACGAGCAACGGGAGCGCGTGACTCAAGGTCACTCCAAGAAGCCGTTGTTTATCACACATTATACGATCTCTAGCCACGCACCTTTCAAGGCACGTCCGGCATGGTACTCCGAGGCCGAAAAGCCAGACTTCTCAGCACTTTATGAAGGTGAGAAGCACGCAGATGACGTTAAGAATTACCTGGAGATGCGGCATTTCACAGATATGCAGCTAGGGAAGTTCCTGGACCGTATGGAGAAGGAGGGCATTCTTAATGATACCATCGTCGTCATCATGGGCGATCACGGTCAAGCACCGGAAGCTGACAGCATACACACAGATGAAGTATCAGTGACGCGGGTGGCTTCTGCCATTATTGCTGAGGGACGCCTTGGTGGTGCTGCGGGTCTGGTGATCGAAGACGCAGCGGAGCAGTACGACATTCTCAACACACTGGCCGACATCACGGGTGTGCCCGAGGGAGGCTTCATTCAAAACGGTATCGGACGCTCGCTTAAGCGCAAGGTTCCCTTCGCCGAGCGGGTGGTCTTCAGCAATGTTCCAGGCTACAAGATGTCGGTGGTGCGAGGCCACCAGCGACTTCGCTACGATCGTGTGACGGACTGGACTCAGCTCCATGACATTGAGACTGATCACGATATGACCACAGATCTGTTCCCAGAGCTTCCACCCGAAAAGCAAGCAGAATGGTTGAAATGGCGCGATAGCGGACGCCAACTTGCTGCATATTACAAACAGCGGTGGGACGAGAATTGCCTGCTTTCCGTGGAGTGTTGATTGAATCGAGAAACATAGGAAATTAGCATAAAGTTTTCCTAGATTAATAGGAAAGCTTTTAGTCGATCGATGTCACTTTTACTCGAAGCTCTTCCAAGCCCCCAATGAAGCAAACATAATAAGACACATGCAATCAAACAGCGGACTTAATTATCCTCTCTTGTCCATAAGTTTCATCGGCAGGTCCGTTTCCTACAACTGGGGTTTCATGCGACTATGAGCTTTTGTTTTCGGTGACTGCCATTCACGAATACTCCCCAGCAGAACACGAGGGCGTTTGAAAACGATCCGATCACCAGCATCACACCCAACACTCAACACGCAGACTGCAAACTCTGCGACAGAGTCTCTATCCCCATCAATGGCGGCGTCACTATACCAGAGTTTGAGACGTTCTGTTGTGTGGACGTATCCCTGGATCGGATGGGCCTACGTCTACACCTTCGTTCTCCTCGGATTCTTCGTCTATCGGTGTAAGACTCTCCGGGCACTGTTTACGATGTACGCTACCCCCGAGGACGGTACTGCCGGCATCGTGCTGAAAGCGTTGAGTCTTGGATTCCTGGAAGACTTTGTGTGTGTCACCTACTTCGCATTGGCTCTGTGGCTTTGCGACACCTTGAAACAAGCAATCGGCGGTATTCCTTGCACCAACGCGTCTGAGCAGCAACGTCCTCGATTAAAGGCTGTTAGCAATATCGCTTTGTTCTTGATCACGTGGTTCCTGTACGTGGCTATGATGGCGCCTTTTGTCGCCGACTTGCTCCTCGTGCGTCTGCGGAGTATGCGGTTCACGTTTGAATTGATTGCGGTTGCGATTGAAGAGAAGGATTTTGTCAGTGCGGCCCCAATATCAAGCGAGGAGATCCACGAGGGTTGCGCAAACGCGGCTGCTCTTGTATTCGTTTCCACGTTGTTCAGTGCCGTGCGGACGTGGGCTCCTTGGGCTGATCTCACGCCCTGGAACCCGGCGTTAGAGGTCGCAAACCTCGTTCACTCACGAATCAGAGCAATACGCCATTCCAGGAAGCCAAACAAGAGCGGCGCGAAGGTATCCGACGGGAACGCAATGAAACTCTCTACGTTTGTGGACATTGAGATTGACGATGAGGGCTTAGACAACTCGGAGACATCCACAGCCGACCACGTGAATTCCACCGACCAAGATACGGAAGGACTCCTCTCAGGGTCGTCATGTTCCGCTGACCTGAAGACAGTTTACGAGCGTGCTGGAGTGCTGGCTGCAGTCGTTCTTATGGCTCTGGTGGTCGTACCTGCGATTGTCGTGGCATTGAGTTGCGCGAGCTCACCACTCGTTGCGTACTCGGCGCTAAACGCGACACTCAACGAGTTGTTTGCGCATGCCTTGGAGCCTGCCATGGACGATGGCATTCCTACTGTCGGAGACGATGGTGCTTCCTGGGTCGAAACGTTTATTCACGGTGCTACCGAGAAGCACACCCTGTTTGGACCCGATTCGTTGTACCGGCGCACGACAGGTTTCAAGGGAGATCTAGCCTTCGACGTAAACGTTGATCCCAAGAACCCACCCAACGTCTTGGTCATCGCGGTCGAGTCGTTCAGACACCATGATTCCCGCTATCTTGTCGGGGACGAGGACCCGTCCAACCTCTTCAAGGGCTCTAACCTGACAATCACCCCGAATTTCGACCGATGGGCAAAGCGTGGAGTGGCATTCAGCAATATGTGGTCGAGCTGGCAAACCAGTCGATCCATCGAGAGCTTGCTGTTTGCACAGCTCCCGTATGATAGCGTGTCGAGATCAGGCATGAGTGGTGGAAAAGAAGACGTCGCCCTCGCTGGTCTCCCACAACTTTTTACGGCCAAGGGGTACGAGACCTTTTTTATGACTGGCTGCCTCACCAGCTATGATAGCTGGGACGTCTTCCTTCCAGCTCACGGCTTCGATACCGTCTGGAATAACCGAATTGTGGCGAAGATGGCTGAAGGCGACCTGGGTATTAAGCGCGAACAATGGTATGGACCGGAGCGCCGTGGATTTAACTGGGGTGTCCATGATGATGTAAGCTTTCAAGTGCTAGCAAATCTGCTCGTGAATAAGACAAGCGAACAGAGGGAGCGTGTAAAACGGGGTGAAGCCAAGAAACCATTGTTTCTTACGCATTATACCATTTCTTCACATGGTCCTTTTGAGTCCCGTCCGACCTGGTACGCCGAAGCGGACAAACCCGATTTTTCTGCGATGTACGATGGCGAAGAGTACGCCGATCTCATCAAGAACTACATGGAAATGCGATCCTTCACTGATGTGGCACTTGGGAAGTTCTTGGATCGCATGGCTGAAGAAGGTGTTCTCAACGACACCATTGTCGTCATAGTAGGTGACCACGGACAGGCGCCAGAAGTTGGGACCGACCTGATTGATGCTCGAGAGGTGTCCGTGACGCGCGTACCAGGCGTCATTATCGCCGAAGGCCGCTTGGGCAATTCTTCCGGACTGGTGGTCAGTGATGCTGTTGAGCAATACGATATGCTCAATACACTGGCAGATATCACCGGTGTGCCCAGTGGAGGCTTCCTGCAAGGCGGTGTGGGACGCTCGCTCAAGCGGAAGGTCAAGTTCGGCGAGCGTGTGGTATTCAGCAACAACCCCAGACGCAAGATGTCAATTGTTCGTGGGCATCAACGCCTGCGCTACGACCGTGCCACGGACTCGGTTCTACTACACGACGCCGACACAGACCATGACATGACCACGGACCTGTTTCCTGGTCTCACCGCGGAAGAGCGAGCGGAATGGAGGACGTGGCGCAATTATGGACGGCACATCAACACTTACTACACGAAGCGCTGGGACGGACAGTGCTTGCTCGCAGCGGAATGCTAAGGAGAAGAGGAAAATACGTAAGGACAGTTTATTGACTGCATCAAGGGTTGGAAAATAAATATTTGTCGTTAATCAAAAACTGCAACAAGAGTAAAATACAAATTTGCAAGGCATAGCAATGCACTTTTGCATTTTTTGACTGGCTTGTCTACGTCGGTCTCGAACTCGAACATGACAGCAAAATGCAGTTGTAAAGCTTTCGCTGTTACCACTGCTTTGACCTACGGCAAGAGCTGGCGACTGTAGTTCACATGTAAACAGAAGTGAGAATTGTGCATGATGACAATACTAATCGACGCGATGAAAACTTGCAGTATTGATGTGCCGAGGTTTGAGACAGTAGTGACAGCGCCATCAATCGGTTGGTTTCATTATCGTAGATGTTATCTCTCATCGTGGATCATGCAAAATTGCTCACGCACTTTGAGCGCTACATTGATAGGTTGTTTGTGGTCGACACTGTGCGTTGGCAAAAGTTTTCTTAAAAATATTGAGGCCCGTGGTCGACTTGGGTCGAAATAGCTAGTTTGTGGGCTAATTGCTGGTTTCTCAAAAGAAATATAGTAACCAGCTATGCCGGTTTAGTCGAACACAACTGGAGGGGGGGGGGGGGGGGGGGGTGACATGAACGCTAAAATGACTGGATCCGAAATTGGGGTGATTTTCTGCTTCAAAATGCGTACTTCGAGGTTTTCACAAAGGAGTTGGCTCAAGCCGAATAAGTCAAGGACGACCCAACAGACTTTTAGTTAATTAGAGTTTTACAGGCAACATGCTATCTGTACGCGAGGTTAGCTATTGTGAGACCGTACATGACAGTCTATTGCCGAGTTGACTCGCCACTTTTCGCCAATGCTTATATTCTGCTAAATTCAGCGTAGGGTTGACAGGGCTCTCGGGAAAAAAAGTTCAATTCATTGAGTGGCAAGCACACTTGGCTTCTAGTGAAGAACTCGGATTGCCATCGCGCGAGAATAAAGATCTGGAATCGACTCCATATAATCCGGATAATGACCAAAACAAATACTTCAGAAGTAATAAACCTCCGTTGTGGATAGAGAACAAGTTTTGCAGTTTTTCTCCCGCTTTTTTAACCCACCACTTTTTGAAAACCAACTTCTGCAACTGTAGCCGTTGCAAAATGGAGCCGGCGGACTCCTCCGTGTCACCGTCTCTGGCGGCGCGTGTTGGACCGAGTAACATCCGCTCGCTCATCTTGGAGAAGGAGAAGGAGCTACACGACATCAACGAGTACCGCATCCGCACGCTGGAGGCTCTGCTGCGTGATAAAGTGCGTGCGGGTGTTATGGGGTTTATTCCGTGCTCCTTTGGGTTTTTCTCTAAATTGTCGCTGGGATGCACAGGAGACAGCCGCCAGCGCAGCGAAACAGAAGATCAACAAGTTGCAGGAGGATTTCAAGTACAATTTGAAGCTCCTGGAAGGGCGCGACGAGGAGTTGGTGCTGTATGACGCCAACTTTGCCTCGCTCAAGAACGTTCTGAGGGACCGCGAGGCCGAGTTGAGTGAAATTAGAGCTAGAGAAGCCGAGCTACAGGCGGAGCTGCAACGTGCCAAGCAGAGAGGAGACGGGCAGGAGATCCAGTACCAGCAGAAGCTGAAAGATGCCCGGGCTCAGATGGAAGGCGCGAGGTGGAAGTTTGACGACGAGTTGAGACGCCAACAGGACGCTATGGAGACGCAGAGACGCAACCTGGAGATGCAACTCAGAGAGAAAGATGAGGGCGTGGAGAATCAACGCAGAGAGTTGACAGTGACGTTTGATGACGTCATGAGGCAGAGGGAGACGGAGTTTAAACGAGCGAGCGATGAGCTGCAGGCGAAGGTGAGGGATCTAGAGCTGAAGAACAAGGCGCTGGTGAGAGATGCGGACGCTCAGCGAGCGAGAGCGGAGGAGGTGAAGGCGAAGAATGAAAATCTGCAGCAGATGTTGCAGGAGAATGACAAGGAGCTGAAGTCACTGGAGTGGACATTGGCGGATGTAAAGGCTGCTAAGGATGCCAAAGTGGGCGAGTTGGAAGGCGAAGTGATGAAGCTGAACGAGATCAAGCAGAAGCTGCTGGATGAGTATGAAAGTAAGATGGCAGAGCTTCTGCAGTCGCTGCATTCAGTGGAGAAGGCGTTTGTGCAGCAGAAGGCACAATATGATGAGGAGCTGCAACGCCACATGGAGCGGAAACAAAGCGAAGCGCAGGAAGCGAGCGCCAGGAACGAAGCAAAGTTGGAAGCACTAACTGCGAGACTACGCGAAAGCGAGGAGAAGGTGGAGGTGCTCCAAGCTGAGATAAAGCAGGCCAAGTGGGATGCGGATGACAAGTTTATGGACAAGGAGCGCGAGATCGAACGAGCAAAAAGTGCGCTGCAGGATCTGGAAGACGAACAACACCGTGCAGCAAATGAAATGCGGCAACAGCTTCGTGCTGGAGACCGTGAGGCTCAAACTCTTCAGGAAAGACTGCAAGAATCAGCTAGACAAATAGCTTTACTCAAGGAGAAAGACAAAGCACAGCGCCAGGAACTCTTGGAAGGCGTGGAGAAACAGGAAAACTTGCAACGTGAGCTTGTGGCAGTCAACTTGCGGTGGGAAAACCGATGGCAAGATCAACAGCAAGAACTGGACGAGCGGCACGAGCTGCGCCTCCGTGAACTGCAACAGTTGAAAGACCGCCTGCTGAGTGAGAAGCAAGCAACAGAAGAGCGGCTACTTCACGCTGAAAATGAGGTGCAACGACTGCGCGCTGAGTTGTCGTCACTGAAGTCTAGCGCTCGTATTACCGATTCCTTCGGCTCGCAGTATTTAGCGTCTACGGTCAGGCGGAATGAGGCTGCCAGGATGTCGTCTGAGTCCGCACCAGTCGCTCCGTCTCCTCTGTGGAGTGATGATCCTGGCACACTCTCTCCAGTACCTGGCGCATCGCCACTTTTAACAGATAGCCCACTATTGCGGCCAAGAACCACTACAAGCACTAGTGTCAACGCGTTAGAGATGGAGAATACAAGGTTGCGAGAATTGATTCGACAAATGAAGGAATCACTGACCCAGCAAGCAGAAGAGATGGAGGCATCGCCAGGGAAAGCAAGTGGTAGTCGAAGCGCCTCCAAACTTGCGGCACAGCTACTGGAAGCCCAGGTACGGTGTGTTACTCTCGAAACTCAGTTAATCGAAAACTCTGAAAATGACAGCAGTATCACTCTACAACTTGAGAGCTGTAAGCGGGAGCTTTTTGAAGCACAACGATCCATCGAGGCCAAAAACAAGCAGGTTACCGAGCTGGAAGCCCACATCCAAGAGCTGGAGGGGGCACCGACGACAGAGCCACAATTACAAAGTGGGCGTGTTGCTCTGGAAGCTCAACTAGCGGACCTGAATCTGAAGCTCGAAGCTGCGAACGGCGATATTGATCGTCTCGTGAGAGAACGCAGCCAGCTTATGGAACTGAGCAACCAACTTCGTGCTGATTTGCGTCGGAGTGGCTCTGGGGATCCTTTATCGAGATCGTCAACTCCTCGTGTAGAATTTGCTGGCAAGAAAGATTATGAAAACTTGATTGCAGAGCTGACTCAATCGTTGGAGGAGGCACGGATCCTCAACAAAACACTCAAGAAGGAGCTTCGTCGGATGGTGAAATTGCAGGTGCAGTTTCAGCAGGAGCGAGAGTCTCCCGGCACAGGGCTCGAAGGCGAATTACAGTCAGTGCCCTCCGCCACAACTACATCTGGGAATCGAAGGTCTAGCACGTTATCCATGATGAAGTCGCTGGATCCCGGCCCTGCCCGTGGTTCGGCACGATCCAGCACCACAATGTCAATTCACTCTGCATCCGAAGTTGCAGATGGGGCAAGTACTACCAGCAAGAACGATCTGGATGAGCAATTGCTAGCTCTTGTACGAAACAAAAGACCAGGTGCTCGGGCCCAGTCAGTTAAAGTCCGCAGGACAACCCGGACAGTGCCACCAACAATTTCGGAAAATGCAACGGGTAGCGACGTCGAGGCAGACGTTGATGAAGATAAAGACGTAGAAGTGGAAGCAAGGAGTGAGGAAGAAGTACCATCGCGATTCAGCTCGGCGCGAGGTGCGGACAAGTCCCCACTTGGTAGGCTTTTTCAGACTACCGATCGACGGGATTCCGCAGGAACCGAAGATTCTAGTGCAACGATCGGTGGCAGCTCAAGCGCCAAGGTCACGGATGCGCGGCTCAAACTGCAGCAAGCCAAAGAAATGCTGATGCTATCCGGCAAACGAGCACCTGCTGCAGGAGGATCACGTGCGAGCCTAGCAAACTTCGCTGCATCTGCTGCAACTGGAACTGCGACGGCCACGCGACTGAGTGATCGCGAAACAACCGGCCAGCGCTCCGCCGTGAAGAAGCTCAAGCAGCTGCAATCCAAGCGAGCTGAAATGGTCAACGAGCGCAAGAAGGTGCGCAACTACAGCCTGGCATCGTAATGAGCGCAGTATCTCTTCCCGAGCCATATGCGACCGTAAAGTAACAACACCAACACCATCGTTAATTAAAGCTAACTTTATTCCTACCTTGTGCTTTCTGGTGTTCCCTTCGCAGGGCAATATTGTGCTGCGTTGGGTGAAGCAGAGCTGCCGACACGGTGAATGGATTCTCGGCAGCTCAACTCCACCAAACGATGAAATGGCAAGACATAACATGTATGAATTCCGGGTTAACCTCGTTGCGTCCGTCACCTGACTACAGAAAGTAGTCGGGCGTCCGGCGCGACACATGGGGCTCTCCACGGCGAGGCGCCGGGTCGAATTGTAAGCTGCACAAGCCACAACAGAATACGTAAGTACCAAGTAAAAATACATTAAAAAAATACCTCGCAACACAGTCAGTCGGCCACGTACAATGTGTACTGCATCTGCTCGTCCACTTCCATGATGGCAGCCTCATTGCCGCAACGGTAGCAGTAATTGGGCGCACTGAAGATGGTCACCACGTTGCACTTGTGGGACCAGTTGTATCCCTCCATGACCAACTGATGCGCTCTCGCAATGAGCGTGAGTCCGTTGGCGTGGTTAAACTGGTCCGAGATGTCCTGTCCGAAAGTGTATCCAGCGCCTCGGGGCGAGATGCCCCACCCCGATCGGTCGTCCGGGTCGGACCACAGCAAGTCGCACATGGCGCCTTCGTGGGGGACCTCCTGCAGGCGGTCGAAACCGCGGATGTAGTCGAGCGTGTCGATGGACGGCGACAGTCCGCCGTGCAGACAGAAGATCTGGTTCTCGACCACCGCCGTGAGCGGCAGGTAGTCGAACACGTCCGTGAAGTAGCGCCACACGTTGGGGTTTCCGTATTTGCGCAGACACTCGTCATAGAAGCCGTAGACCTGCGTGATCTGACGACTCTCGTGGTTGCCGCGCAGGATGAAGATGCGGTCCTTGTAGCGCACCTTGAGACACACGAGCAGCGTCACCGTCTCCACCGAGTAGTAGCCGCGGTCCACGTAGTCCCCCATGAACAGATAGTTGGTGTCGGGCGCATGGCCGCCGATGCGGAAGAGCTCCATGAGATCGTGGAACTGGCCGTGCACGTCGCCGCAGACAGTCACGGGACAGCGCACGGGCTGCACGTTGGACTCCTGCACCAGCACCTCCTTGGCCTTGGAGCACAGCTGCATCACCTCATTCTCCGTCAGCGGGTTGCATCCCAGAAGTTTCTCGCACCACGCGTCCAGCGTGTCGATGGACAGCTCGAACGGCGTCGAGCTCATGGCGACGAGTGATACGAAGAGACTGTAGAAATCCTTCACTATTTTTCCCCCTACGTCCGTTGGTAGAAGTACAAAACCAAACTAACGTGGACCACCTACATTTAACCACACGTTAGAGCTCAAGTGGTCTATTACGGTACCGTTTGGTCAATTAGTTTTTCTCTACCCTATTCTAACCTGAACCGAAGACTGCAGACGTCTCTACTTATCCGAGTTTGAACGAGGAACTTCCACCAGGTGCTGCGAACATGCGCCGAGTACGTCGGGCCTGATCGTCTCCATCACCCTGGCCTCCCATTCCATTCGCGAAATACCCCGAGCTGCTGCCGGAGTTGTTGCCGCGTCGAGCTACAGCCAGTGCCGCGGGTTGTTGCGATAGTGTCTCCCTCGATACCGCACCAGGAGCAATCGTGACACGGTCGCGTTGCTCCTGCGCTGCCGTCGCCTTGGCATAGTAGGATAATTCAGCGGCTCCTGCGCCGGGGGTCTTGATGTCGTTGTTGCTGCTGCTGCTGTGTTCAGGCACTTCAGCTCGATGCGGATTGAACCGACGCGACTTGTGTTCGTCAAGGTAGGACGGCTGGTTGCTGTCGCTGCCGCCACCAAAAATCAGCGAGCCTACAGTCGAACTACCGCCTGGTGGCTTGCACGACCTGGACTTGTTATTGTTGTCTGACGAGGACGGATCGGCAAAACGCTGGGACATGGCGCTTGGAGTAGTGCTGTCTGGCGAGCTTCTGCTGCGTGGGGCTACTTTGGGAGTGCCTTACCTTACGGAGAGCTGCGCTAAGGAAAAACCATGGTCTATTTGAAGTCACTTGCTTGGATTCCGCCACGTGAGACTTTGGAAGTTGACGTATTTATACCTTTGTCACTTGCCTTCTTCTCGTCATTCTTCCCATCGCTATTCACCATTGTATTAATACAAAGAACAAATTGCTTGATTGATCGTGATTTTGAAGCATTTCACGAATGTCGCTTCAGTAATAGGAACTCGCTCTGCATGCACCCTAACTCAGTATTTCTAAATGACATGACCAATACATGTATTCTACTGTAAGTGACGAGGTCTCCGTTGCCCACGAGGACTACATTATGTCCTAGCTGTTGCTGGAGATGCTCTACCTGTAATTGACACAAGTTTAAGGGTGTCTAAAGACTACGATGGTTCTACCATTGCAACCGGGGCCTTTAATGTCTTGATCTATGGCAAGGCTGGTGAGTTGCATGGCGTTGATGGACCTGCCCTGACCTACCGCTTCCATCGGGACGCGAACTGAGTTGGAAGTTGCGTGACAGCACAGCTGATTCATCTATTGCTGCAAGCGGTGTGTCTTCTTCTCGAGGGCTAGCAGCGCGTTCTCTATTCTCCGCGTGATGGCCGAGTACAGCGCCTTCTCGCGCTCCTGCGTCTCCCACTGACAGTCGCCTGCCACACGGTCGTCCGCGTACCGCTCAAACAGGTCGTCGAAAGACAGCGGCTCGCCGACGATCACGCCCAGGTCGAGGTTAGTTTGGGGGATGACACTGATCAGACGGTTGTTCTTGTCCTGCGGCATGAGCTGCTCCATGTTGTAATGGTACATGGGCACCACGATCGGCCGCTTGGTCGCACGCGCGATGAGTTTGCCCACGCCCCACTTCAGGCGTCCGATTTCCTCTCGACGGGGACTTGGTCGGCCACCAAGCGCTATCCGTTGAAAATTCAATACGCGTAACGCTTAGTACGTGCCAAAAAACGCAGCCAAGATATCAATCTTCAAAACAGCAGGCTCACCTTCGTGTTGCACGATTTTTCCCTCAGGGAAAATGTGGACCCATGCGCCCTCCTCCACCTTGTCGAAGATAGCTTGGATCATCTAAATGGATAGCAGAGGTTGCGTATGGACATGAAGGCGTGAGTAAGACGCTTTCAGCAGAAAAAAATGATGAGCAAAGCAGCCCTGCGACGCACCTGGTGGTCAATACCAGCGCCGCGCTTCACCGGCAGCGTCTTGGCACCAAAGAACACAGTCGACAGCAGTTTTCCCTTTGTATAGCAATACTCCTGACTGCAGCAACATAATCATAAATGAAAAGCCCGTAACGTCAACACTGGGTCGCCCGCACCACCAGAATTTCGTCCCATCCCCATGTCACCTGGCCAAGCTCCAGCGTCCGTTCCACGGCCACGCGTACTTCCACGGCATCATACTGCACACAGCACACAGTCAGATCTCCACCCACGCCCTCCAATCAATTGCAACAGCCTCGTACTTGGCAAACACAGCAGGGTCATCCACTGTGGCCGAGTGGTTGGACACCGTGATGACGGCCGTGCCCTTGGGCCGCTGCTCCAGCTGCTGGATCAGATGCTCCGCACCCTCCACCGTCGTACGGTTCAGTAGCTGCAGATAAAACTTGGAGGCAAGCGTCGCAGCGCCGAAGAGGGGGGTGCGCGCCACGTCGTGCAGCCACTCGGGGAAGACCTCAGGGCGTCGTCCGCCGTCGTACGCGCCGTCCCCCAGGTCCGCCACAGGCGCGTCCACGTACAACGCCACAGCCCCCACGCCCACGGAGATTGCACCGATGGACAACGCACTCAGAGACAGCGAACGCACGAAGTGCGAGCCTGTAGTGCGCCGCAACATCGTCGGCGGAGCAGATCCACTAGGAATGACGTTTTGTGGATGCACGTTGCTTCAGAAAGAAGATGATTGGCCTAAACTAGTGACAATTTTGGCCACTAATATGCCCGGATCAGTTCGATTACGATTGGCCCAAACAGTGGCCAATCACTGCAAAAGGCATGAATTATTAACACGGCTTCATTTTCGAATGGGCCGCGGCAAGGCCCTTATCAACCAAGAGTACTGGTGGACCATCGGATTGCACGACGGCGGCCTCTCGATTCACGAGATTTCAAGGAGGACTGCCCGCTCAAGGACGTGCGTGCGTGCGGCAATCATGGCGGAGCGAGGTCAGCAAG